>JADLZN010002720.1:0-48784 GCA_018155175.1 Sinocyclocheilus anophthalmus | reverse complement strand
GAAAAGCGACTTTTATAAGCTTTTTATGTTGTTACAAATTCTGTTTCACCATAGGCCTACTTGTTGGGTTTAATTTACAAAAACTGTTTAACTTTCTCCTGCACCCATCATTGTCTAGGATCACTGCAGAACTTTCCCCGTTTCGTTTTAAAGCTGCAGGAGAATGAAAACATTGAAAACACAGAAATATGACATGTTTTCTTTAGAGAGGAACTGTGATTCTTACATGAAGGTCTTCACACATGGAAGACTTTCATGTTGCAACTGGATATCAATGATGGGATCAACCACATCTACTCTGAAGACTTTAGTAGCCTACAGCATTTAGATCACGTCAAATTCCGCTAACATAGAAGAACCAAGGAAACATTAATATTCTGCATCGTTCCATCAGATAGAATAATGAATGAACAGTTAAAGCTCTTCACCTGTTGTAGTCCAGATCACAGATGCAATGACCACCGCAACAGCCAAACTCCTCATGAGGATCCTGCGTGTCTCCATTGTCACAGTCGATCTTCAGTGCTCACTTCTTGTGTCAGAGAGAATATATTCAAGACACCTACTAGTTCACCTTATAGTCAATAAAGCGGAACGTAAACTGCATAGCAGCCGCGTTTAATTTCATCATAATATGTGGCCTTCCGTGTAGTATAGATTGAGAGTGAGTGACCACATTAGTTATAGTAGGTGTAAATGTCATGTGCTAAATTAATATATGTAAATGTAGATGGGGGAATCCCTTTTAGAGAAACGTCTTGGATGATATTTAATTTCTAACCTTGCTGTCAGTCATTTAATTGATATAAATTCAGTGAATCTTGAAAAAGCACTTTGTTTTTCAATATGCCAATAGGAGCATATAAATAGAGTGTGCTTTTTTTATTGAGTCATTCAAATGTATTATATCTTATAGTCAAATGACCAGTTTGTAATGTTTGGAACTCGTAATGAAAGAAATTAAAAGGCGAGAGAATGACTAGTTCACAACATTACCAACACTTCTTTATTTCTCTTTCTCCTCGCTCCTTCTCAACAACAGAACTTTAACTCTTGCAGCCTCTAGTGGACTGGCCCAGTATTGCAATCTATGAACATTAACACAGGACATAACACAGTTGTCAAATGAAGCAAAATAGGAAGAAAGAGCTGACATCCTACTGTTACTTCATCTACTGTAAGAGGTTTGTTGGGGAGGCATCGTTTGGAGCAATATTCTCAAACGGTAAAAGGAAACCGATAACAAAAAGTGTATATTTACCTAATATCAACTAAAACAACCTGTAGGGCAGTTTTAATACTTGCATGTGCAACGTCTTGTGAACGTCTCTGCAGGTAAATACATTTTCTGACCACAAAGAGTTTTAATAAACTGTATGATGGTGCTGCAGGCAGGCTAATTTTTTAAAGGTTATTTTGAGAAACTGTGTCATTTTAGAGATATTTGTATTTGTTTTTGAATGTTTGGGGGGGGGGGGGTTGTTACTTTGGTTCATCGCTTTGTTTAGCGTATGGTGCGTTTATGAACTCCCTAACATGTATCATTTGTTTAGCTACTAGCCAAATAAACAAAGGTTGACACTTTATTTGGCTGATAAATTGATTACCGGCTTTGTACATTAGGTGCTGTTTCCACTAGATGACACCCCCCATTACTTGTTTTTTAAAAACAATATAGGCAGACAGCACGCACCAGTCAGAGGAGTATTTGGCCCAATATTGATTATTTCCATTCAGTTACAGATCAATTAAACATCTTGAGTCCTAAATGGTCTCAAAAACACCATTATAGTATCCTGGTCGCCGTGATTTTGCCAAGTAAGACATGTTCCTGGATCAACATTAATGTCCAAAAATATAGACTTAACCCAATCCCTACCCATAAACCTAACCCTACCCATGATTTATTCCTAAAATCAGTGGGAAATGATAGCTGATTAACAAGAGTGTAGAAGCACCTAACCCTGATTGTAAGCCTAAAACTATGGGATAATATTAGACTCAAAATGATTAATAGATGCACGCACAATTATCCATGTACTGCATACATTTTATACATGTATCTTACTAACCACAAACAAATACCTTTCAATTTGAGTCTGTGGAATTCAGGATTAAATGATTGTGCAGCGATTTTTACAAATACAGACATGTTTGTGAATAAAAATGTTCTGTTCTGCATTAATATATCATAAATTTCTCATGCAAAAAGGAATCCGTGCATAATTGGATCAGGTGACACACGTGCATTAATTGACAACTAGTTCGAGTCAATCTTGTTCGGTTCATTTGGATTTTGAGACTTCATTTTCGCAGTTTACAGCATTTCACGTCCCCCACACACACAACTACCAACGAACAAGGCCCAGTGCAATTCATTAATGTGTACACCATTTGAAAAATTCGCAAATGTGCTTCACTACACTGAAACAAATGCTTTTCAACCCGTGTCTGCAGAGTTAAGAATTACATTAACGTGCAGCATTTTGTTCAAATAGGGACATATGTGTTTAATCCTATTAATCATTTTGAGTCTAATTTCATCCCATATAAAACAGATATTTCCTGAAAAGTTATATCTCTATTCAGATTGGTTGCTTGGAATGTTGTTCCAGGATCAACAAGGATGTTGATCCTGGAACAACATTCCAGGATCAACAAGGATGTTGATCCAGGAACATATTGTACTTGGTGAAATCACGCTCACCATAGTATCCCACAGAAACAAAAGTCATAGATTCAGAATGATGAGTAAATAATGACAGTTTTCCCATTATGTGCAAACTATTTCTTTAATGGATTAGCTTAAATATGATTAAATACAGTCCAAACTGTTATAGAGAAAAGGCTGGATGTTTATGTCAAAGCAGCTTGAAATTTTATTTTAAAGCAGATAAAATAAAGCAATTAAGTGAAACATCTTTTAACATTCACATAAGCGAATGGTAAATAAACAAACATAATATATATTCTTCTTTTTATAGATAGATGTATTGATATATAAGTAGATCTGCAGCATCTTCTAGGCCTCCATTTTCTCAGTCCACTATCTCCTTTAGACCTGGGGAAAAGATGATCAGTTTTTTTAACAGTACATAAGCATCATATATTAAGATGTCATATTAATATTAGAGTTGTACCTTTCCGACAGTCTTGAATCCAGCGTGATTTTGGATCAGAGCAGAACTTTTCCTTCTGTGTGTAGAATCTGCAGGACAGATGAAATGAAATAAACATTATCATGCATATTCACTTCTGTGAAACAACACTGTGTAGAGAGAGCTTATAGCATCCACACATGGATGCTTGTATCCAATCAGTTTAATTGTAGAAGGGATTCTTGCTTTCGTCACGTCCTTACAACAGCTCACTCCAACACGAATGGGACGACGATCTTAAAGAGAGACAGAGATTGAATCTCCACCATACTCTGCATAAAATATGTGTGAAAACTAGATGGTTGTGATCTTGATAAGGGCTCAAAGAAAACATAACAGCACTAATTAAAATGCAATGTATATGCTTAAATAAATGTATTTTTTTATTTATATATATATATATATATAGTGGGTATGGAAAGTATTCAGACCCCCTTCAATTTTTCACTATTTGTTATATTGCAGACATTGGACTAAAATCATTTAAGTTAATTTTTTTTCTCATTAATGTAACACACAGCACCCCATATTGACAGAAAAACACAGAATTGGTGACATTTTTGCAGATTTATTAAAAAAAGAAAAACTGAAATATCACAGGGTCCTACGTATTCAGACCCTTTGCTGTGACACTAAATATATTTAACTCAGGTGCTGTCCATATCTTCTGATCATCCTTGAGATGGTTCTATACCTTCATTTGAGTCCAGCTGTGTTTGATTTTACTGATTGGACTTGATTAGGAAAGCCACACACCTGTCTATATAAGACCTACAGCTCACAGTGCATGTCAGAGCAAAATGAGAATCATGAGGTCAAAGGAAATGCCTGAAGACCTCAGAGACAGAATTGTGGCAAGGCAACAGATCTGGCCAAGGTTACAAAAAAAAATTCTGCTCCACTTGAGGTTTCCTAAGAGCACAGTGGCCTCCATATTCCTTAAATGGAAGATGTTTGGGACGAACAGAACCCTTCCTAGAGCTGGCTGGCCGTCCGGCCAAACTGAGCTATCGGGGAAGAAGAACCTTGGTGAGAGAGGTAAAAAAGAACCCAAAAATCACTTTGGCTGAGCTCCAGAGATGCAGTCGGAAAGTTGTAGAAAGTCAACCATCACTGCAGCCCTCCACAGTCGGGGCTTTATGGCAGAGTGGCCCGACGGGAGCCTCTCCTCAGTGCAAGAAAATTGAAAGCCCACATGGAGTTTGCTAAAAAAAAAACACCTGAAGAACTCCAAAATGGTGAGAAATAAGATTCTCTGGTCTGATGAGACCAAGATAGAACTTTCTGGCCTTAATTCTAAGCTGTATGTGTGGAGAAAACCAGGCACTGGCAGCATCATGCTGTGGGGGTGTTTTCAGGTGCAGGGACAGGACGATTGGTTGCAATCGAGGGAAAGATGAATGGGGCCAAGTACAGGGATATCCTGGACGGAAACCTTCTCCAGAGTGATCAGGACCTTAGACTGGGCCGAAGGTTTACCTTCCACCAAGACAATGACCCTAAGCACACAGCTAAAATACCGAAGGAGTGGCTTCACAAAAACTCTGTGACTTTTCTTGAATGGCCCAGCCAGAGCCCTAACTTAAACCCAATTGAGCATCTCTGGAGAGACCTAAAAAGGGCTGTCCACCAACGTTTACCATCTAACCTGATAGAACTGGAGAGGATCTGCGAGGAGGAATGGCAGAGGATCCTCAAATCCAGGTGTGGAAAACTTGTTGCATCTTTCCAAAAAGACTCATGGCTGTATTAAATCAAAAGGGTGCTTCTACTAAATACTAAGCAAAGGGTCTGAATACTTAGGACCATGTGATATTCAGTTTTTCTTTTTTAATAAATCTAAAAAAATGTCAACAATTCTGTGTTTTCTGTCAATATGGAGTGCTGTGTGTACAATAATGAGGAAAAAAAAAAGTCAACTTATGATTTAAGTTAAATCATCAAAGAGTGGAAAATAAGGGGGTCTGAATAATTTCCGTAACCCAATGTGTAGTATATTATATATATATATGGAAAAATTCCAAAATCTTCTTTTGTTCCCACGACGAAATAAAGGCATACAGGGGAGAACAACTGCGGAGAGTGTTAAATGATGACATAAATGAATTATTGCGGTAGTTATGCCTTTCAACCACAGTAGGGTGACCATACGGGCCATTTGACGGGACACACCCTTGCCAGGTTTTCTATATTGCCTAAAATATCCAGGTTTTGGCTGTTTACACTGTGCAGATCGATCGTTGTATGAAATTCACGAGTGCTATAGAGAGCTGATCAGATGGCTCCTTATGCTTTTTTACAAAATTTTTTTTTTGAATAGCAAGTAAAACAAATGTACATCAAATTTTAAAAGGGGGGGGGCATAAACAATATTAACAATTCTCAAAGGCAGACATAGTTGCAATTACAATATGTAACCGTGAAGTTTTACATTAAATGTACAATCATGAAGAGCAATGAAGAACAGAAAAGGATAAAAAATAAAATTAATTAATTAAAATAAAAAATAATAGTAAAAGCATTTATGGAATGGTAAGTTCTTACAAGGGGTAGCAAGGAGTTATAGGGCACTAAGCTCACTGAAGAAACTGGCACGGCTCCTTATGCTTTCGAATCACTCGCGCGGTACTTTGGCGTCATTCAATGATCGGTGCGCAGCGATGCTTTAAGTCGAACGAACGAACAAACACGTGCGCGTATTTTAGCATCGCTTTGATCGTTCTCCGTTGATCTCACCTTCTCACGCGCCACGATTGGTCAATTATGTACAATACCTGCATGTTATTGGTCAAACTACTTAGGATGTTTTAGGCAATTTAAAAATCCTGGCCAGGACGTGTCCTGTAGATACGGCCCCCAAACACTACTGGTTATAAACGTAGAATGAATTATACATAGAAAAATAAGATAAAATCTATAGTAGGAGCTGGGCAATGAATCGCGGCGATTTTGAACGCGAGTTTGGTAGCTTGTCATGGACAGTGTTGGGGGTAATGTATTACAAGTAATGCAAGTTATGTAATCTGATTACTTTTTTTCAAGTAACTAGTAATGCATTACTTTTTAATTTACATGAGAATATCTGAGTTACTTTTTTCAAATAAATAACGCAAGTTACTTTTTTTATTTTTATTGATTGACAGCTCTCCTGTCCCCTTGTTGAGAGAAATCAGATGTTACTGTAGGTCTAAAATAAATATGAATAGGCCATTAATTCATCTCACTCACAAAAAAAAAAACAAAGATTCAGTATTCCTCAAAATGAATCAAAATAACGCAACTCAGAATATTCCCGGTGACGCATTGCTTGCCGCACACATATTATTTTTTCCCACTCAATATCTCGTTGAAGTCTTTTTTCTAGTAATAACGAGATGTTTTCTCGTTAAAACGACATCTTTTCTCGTAATAATTACATCTTTTCTCGTAATAACGAGATGCTTTCTCGTTAAAACGACATATTTTATCGTAAAAGAAGCTATGTTCTCGTCTTTAACGACATCTTTTCTCGTTTAACGAATCTTTCTGTGAAACGACATCTTTCTCGGAATAATGACATCTTTCTCTTTTTAAAAGGACATCTTTTCTCGTTTAAAACGACATCTTTCTCGTAATAACGCATATTTTTGTTTTCAAACAACATCTTTTCTCTAACTAAAGAGATGTCTTCTCGTTAAAACGACATTATTTTCTCTTAAAACGCTTCTTTTCTCGTTTAAAACGAAATTCGTTTCTCGTAATAAAGAGATGTTTGCTCGTTAAACTGAATCTTTCTCGTAAGAACGACATATGTTCGCGTTAAAACGGACATCTTTTTTTTCGTAAATAAACGAGATTTTTCTCGTTTTTAAAACGAATTTTCTCAAAGACGAGATGTTTTCTCGTTTTAACACGACATTCTTTTATGGAATGAGATGTTTTCTCGTTTATTAAAACGACATGTTTTCTCGTATAACGAGAGGTTTTCCGTTTAACGACATCTTTCTCGTTTTAAAACGACCATCTTTTATCGTATAACGAGATGGTTTCTGTTTTATTTAAAACTGGACACTTGTTCTCGTAATGAGATGTTTTCTCGGTTTTTAAAACGATATTCTTTTCTAGTAAATTAGATGTTTGCTCGTTTAAAACGACATCCTTTCTCGTAATACGAATGTTTTTCGCACTTTAAAAACGAATGTGTTCTGTTAATAAGAGGTGTTTTCTCGTTTAAAACGACATCTTTTCTGTAAAGAACGAGATCTTTCTCCGTTTAAAACGACATTTTTTCTCGTATACGAGATCTTTTTCGTTTAAAAACGAATATTTTCTCGTAATAACGGAGATGTTTTCTCGTTTAAAACGACATGTTTTCTTTAAGAACGAGAATTTCTGTTTAAAACGACATCTTTCTCGTTAATACGACGCATGTTTTTCATAAAACACATGTTTCTCATAATAACGAGAGTTTTCTCATTAAACACGAATGTTTCTCGTAATAACGATATGTTTTCTCGTTAAAACGACATCTTTGTAATAAGATGTTTTCTCGTTAAAACATCTTTTCTCATAAAAACGAGATGTTATGTCATTAAAACGACATATTTTTCTCGTTAAAACAACATCTTTTCTCGTTAAAACGACATCTTTTCTCGTAATGAGATGTTTTCTCGTTAAAACGACATCTTTTCTCATAATAAAGACCATGTTTTCTTCATTTAAAACGAAATGTTTCTAGTAATAACGAGATGTTTCTCGTTTATTTTTTATTTTTAAAACGACATCTTTTCTCGTAATAGCGAGATGTTTTCTCATTAAAACGACATGTTTTCTCGTAATAACGACATATTTTCTCGTTTTAACGACATGTTTTCTTGTTTTAACGACATGTTTTCTCGTAATAACGACTTCTTTTCTCGTAATAACGAGATGTTTTCTCGTTTAAACGACACCTTTTCTCGTAATAACGAGATGTTTTCTCGTTAAAACGACATATTTTCTCGTAATAACGACATATTTTCTCTTTAAAACGACATCTTTTCTCGTAATAACGAAATGTTTTCTCGTTAAAACGACATCTTTTCTCGTTTTAAATAACGAGATGTTTTCTCGTAATAACGAGATGTTTTCTCGTAATGAGATGTTTTCTCGTTAAAACGACATATTTTCTCATAATAACATGTTTTCTCGTTAAAACGACATCTTTTTTCGTAATAACGAGATGTTTTCTCGTTAAAACGAAATCTTTTCTCGTAATAACGAGATGTTTTCCCGTTATTATAGATAGGCTATATGATACATTATGTGAGCGAGCTAAGCACTGTCCGCTGCTGTAGCTACAGTCTGACAGAAACCAGGATCTGCACGCTGCTGAAATGATTGAAATACACTTTTAAATGTATTTTAATGTAATGGTTTTAATTGCAGCGGCATGTTTATTAGGATTAATCTCCAATATGTTTATAATATAGTGCTATCCAATAACTGCACTCAGACCCATGACTCCTTTATGATCAGATCAAAACTGGGCTTAATATTTCTTTATTTGAATGACAAGTATGTTTTATCAACAAATCGAAATACGAAAAAAAGAAATAAAGAGATTTTCTAATAAGATAATAATAATTATTATAACAAACAACATAAAATAATAAATATTAATAATAATAATAGAGGGAAAGAAAGTCTGCTTTATTTTCTATACTTCCACAATAACAACAAAACGTTACAAATTGCTTTTGTAAAATAACAGGGAGCGCTTTCTGGCGCACCTTATGTCTAAAGGTCTACTTAAATAAAACAATCGAAAGCAAATTTGTTTTTATTTAATTCGTAGCCTATAGCCTAAATTCAACAAGAGTCTGTACAGTCTTTCCCGTCTGAGCTCATCTGTATTTTGTGCTCACACCCAGGCGCAGCACAGCTTATTCCTTCAGTATAAAGCAAAGCCTGGGCTGCATTTCTCGATAACGACTGATCTTAGCGCTTAAGAGCGTTTTCTACGAGTCATTTTACATCGTTCGTTATTGTTTCACGTGCATTTCCCAAAAATGCACTTAACGCAATCGCACGTAGTCATGCTTAAGTGCTACTTAGGAGTCGCTACCTGTTTGTCAAATGCTGAAATGTCAGCTTATAGAATGGCTCGTAAGTGTAGTACACGCGCGTTTACTGAAATGTTAACCTAATCTACGTTCCAGACAACTCGGATATAATAACAATTACATTACATTACATTATATTACATTTATACGTATAATATTATACTTTACATAATAATGTAGCCTATAATATACTTTATATAAAAAGTATGCCTTTTTTAATTATTTCATTTATAAATTCATAAAAAAAACGACTAATAAAGTGTATATTATACACTTTATATTATAATCACATTGCACTCGAATAAAGTTAAAGGTGCAATCTGCCAATTGTCCTGCAGGTGACCGCATAAATCTGTCTTCTTACGATGCACTGAGGCTTTACGATTACTCCAGAGCACTCGTAGATCTGCGATGATTTTCAAGTGCTACTTAAGCTACGATGCTTTTGGGAAACAGACCTTAATATTAAGATCAGTCGTACGATCGTTTCACGAAACGCAGCCCTGGAATTTTACCCAGAAGAAGAACGCGATGCGCGGCTTGATTCAGCTAAAGATATCATTTAATAATATATAATCACTAATATATAATCAGACTAAAGTGTCAAAGCTGCCCACGCATGTGAAACAAATATTAAAGCATAAGCTAATTTGTTTACCCACGAACAAAAATAGGCCTACGAAAAAATCTAGCTTAATTTTCGTTTGTCCGTTTTTCAAACAGAACGAAATAATAATCTATATAATAATTATGTCTATTTATTATTATTATTATTAGGCTATTATTATTATAATATTATTATGTTATTGTTGGTGTTATTATTATTATTATTAGTCTATTAGAAAATCTCTTGATTTCTTTTTTTCGTATTTCGATTTGTTGTTAAATCAAACTTCAGTCATTCAAATAAAGACATATTAAGCCCATTTTGATCTGATCAAAAGGAGTTCAGGGGTAAGTGCAGTTATTGGATAGCACTATATTGTGGACAGATTGGAGATTAATCCTAATAAACATGCCGCTGCAATTAAAACCATTACATTAAAATACATTTAAAACAGTGTGTTTCAATAATTTCAGCAGCGTGCAGATCCTGGTTTCTGTCAGACTGTAGATACAGGAGCGCGTGCAGTGCTTAGCACTATCAATAATGTAAATAGCCTATCTTATAAGAACGAGAAAACATGTCGTTCTTAAAGAGAAAAACATCTCGTTCTACGGAGGAAAAAGATGTCGTTTTACGAGGAGGGAAAACATTCGGTTTTAGAGAAAAACATGTCGTTTTAAATGAGAAGGAAAAAATGTCGTTTATACGAGGGAAAAGATTCGTTTTTAACGAGGGAAAACCTCTATTACGAGAACAACATGTAGTTTTTAATGAGAAAACAGTCGTTTTACGAGAAAATATGTCGTTTTAACGAAAAAACATGTCGTTTTAATGAGAAAAGATGTGTTTTTAACGAGGTGGAAAAACATTCGTTCTTTACCGAGAAAAACATGTCGTTTTAAATGAGGGGAAAAAATCTCGTTATCCGAGTGGGAAAAGATTGTGTTTTAACGAGGTGAAAACATCATCGAGAAAAATATGTCGGTTGAATGAGAAAACAGATCGTGATTAGAGGGAATAGATGTCGTTTAACGAACAAACACCATGGCGTTTAATGAGGGAAAAAAGATGTCGTTTTAAGAAGAAAAAATGTGTTTTAACGAGGGGACAAAGATGTCGTTTAACGAGAAAAACATGTCGTTTTACGAGGAAAAGATGTCGTTTAACGAGGAACCTCTCGTAATACGAGGAAAAAGACTGTATTAAAACGAGAGAAAAGAGTCAAAGCGAAAAGATGTCGTTTAAACCGACATAACCGTGGTGGAAACAAATAATATGTTGTGCTGGGCCAAACTTGCAATAATTAAATGTTAAACAATACAAATATGCTTTATGTATTTAATCCAATTCTATTAAGCAATGTATTTGCTTCTGACCTTCGGTGATCCAGTTCAACTGTACTAATAAGTAAAAATTACTCTAGACAAACATTGTGTCTTTTTTTATTGCTGAAGTGCGTTGAAATTTATTCTTCTGCATTCTACGGACGTAAATTTATGCTTTTATATTTGCCAAAAATATAACTTTTTTATTTAAAAACAAACAAGCAAGCCCTGCCAGATTGAAAAGTAACGCAAAAGTAACGTAACGCATTACTTTCCAAAAAAAAGTAACTAAGTAACGTAATTAGTTACTTTTTTAGGGAGTAACGCAATATTGTAATGCATTACTTTTAAAGTAACTTTCCCCAACACTGGTCATTGATCTATGGCTCTATGTAGTAAATGCCGCTCCATCTGAAAACACGTGATGAAGCACGTATTAATCACAGGAGCGCCTTTACTGACGAGATGCGCATGAAAATCGCATTCGATTTTTTGCACAGCCCTAATATAATAATCACAACAAAGGACAATTATAAAATACAAATTCAGCAATAAAACCCCCCAAAACTTAAAGCCGTCTTGCTGCGCAGTAACACAGAAGAACCATCATCATCAGAGCTAATTTCCAGCACAGCTGCATGATGTTGGTGTAAAATATTCAGTTAACCACAAGAGGAAGAAGTCTGGAGGCTAGCTTCTGTTTTGAAGATGCTGTCTAGACCCAGGTCTTTTTAGATGTTTTTCAAGACAGGATATTCACTTCTTTTATATCTCTAACCAGTCAGAGTAGCCTGCAGACCACATGTGACAAAAGTCAAATTCATGATCACAGCAGTATTATATCCTGAAGATTTAGGGCTCTTCCTAAGGTTTCTCATTATCAGCAGCACATGAATAGACTTGAAATTGTTTTTTTAAATTATAACTAACATTTCTTTTTCTTTCAGGCTTAAAATTTTTATGCTTTTGTGTAGTATCTTCAATAAAGATCATGTTGCTACTTCTCTTGAGTTTAAGTCAACACTTTACTTTCTGTTTGCAGCAATCACAGCAACAGACCTGAAGACTGCATGTCGCCCGCAAGGAACATAATCTTCAACTAATTTACCAAGAACACAACACTTGCAATACAAAAACGACACCTAACGGTTATTCCAGGATACTACATTTTGAGTACTGAATGTCGTTGGCGTGTGGCAATAACCCGTGCATATGGACAGAACGGCTAGACATCTGAATAATAACCATAGGAACACATGACTTGAGGTAATCAAAACCAAATTTAAATTAAAGCATTTTTCATAGACATTACTGCTGTGCAGCAGGTATAGTGGAACACTTGAGATCTTAGTCTGAGTGATGGTGTTCATAAGGGGAGGTCTTTTAAGAGACAGTAGCAGTCAGATGGAAGTAATGCGTCACAAACTTACCACCACCCTTTTGAACCATTGCAAGTGATCAACAAAGCATTCACACCTCTCACCCACTATACAGTCAGTTTACCCATCAACCTAATTTATGAGAAACTAATTTTAGGCAAAAATGAAGTTGAAATGTTCAATCTCTAATGTGTAATTATTGGATTGGAGAAACTGGGTGTTTCTTCAACTACTGTATAAGGACATTTGCTTCAGATTTTTTTTTTCTTCAGAAAAACATTTTAACCACATTCCCATTTTCACCACATCTCACATTATGTATTGTTTTTAATATCATTCTGTGGAAGTGTGACATTGTGAGAGGTAGGGTATCACCAAAGTGTGGGTTGCTTCACAGATCAAGTCCAGGCTGAGGTCAAGCTACAAGTTTCTTTTTTTAATCATCAACGCCAAACGTTAGAACAAAAGAAAACTTATCCAGCTTCTCTCCACACACACCAACAAAAGAGAATCAAAGTTCCTTTGTTCCCAGCTCATTCACTCCCAACAGCTGTGTCTCCCCCGCTGAGGAACATGGTAAATGTAGTTTGGGACCAGGTGGCCATCTTGGGTTGTAGTCCCCATTGCTGCAGCCATCTAGATGGCACATATCGTCCCTCTATGACACACCTTCTCAGGATGCCACAGAAGAAATTAGGGTGGTGAAAATGGAATAAATTGGAATAAAATAATATTATTCATATTTTTAATGAATTTTCATATTTGAATATTTAAAGAGCCAAGTGTATTACAGTAAAATATACACTGTAAGAGAAAAAAATCTATACAGAAAATTCCTTCATATTAACACAGTACACTGGACACTATTTTTACGGACATAACCTTTATATGACGCGAATAAATTGAATACAATATAACCCCTGGGACATAAAAATGCAAGTTCAAGGAATGTCCAAGTCCAAATATTATGTCTTTAATATAATGTGGCTTGATGATATTTTGGTTTTGACGTAAATTAAACGGATGAGTCAAACATACTTGAATAGGTGGAAAAAAGACTTTCTCATTGTCAGCACTCAAGTTCATGCTGTACCAACTTATTCATGCGATGTAACATTTGATTATGGATGATGAAATATACATTATCAGTAGTACAAGGTACAATACATAGCAATAAATAGTACATAACCTGCAACCAGCTGTGAAGAAAAGAAAAAAGATGCTAAAGAGAAAAGATGTCTTAAAGTCTGAAGAAGGACCTCTTGCACACATTCAGAAACATCAACCACAAGAAAAACCAGTAGATGCTGATCACAGTTTATTTGTGATCCAGACGGAAGCTGGCCATTTGTTCATCAAATGACAAAAAAATGCAGTCTAAATTTCACTCAGACTTGCGTCAGCCTTTACCATTACCAGTACATTGCATATATTTCAATGTGAAATATAACATATACTAATATTTTATTTAAACCATTTTGTAACCGTTTCACTATAATTCAGTTTCTGAATAAATTAAGAATGTTCACTCTCAAATTGCAAAACATGTATTTGACAAGATACATAATATTTTATATATTCAAGTGAAATATGCATAAATGTTCCAAATACAACATAATTTTTTTTCTCATATTTAAAATTTAATAATAATTTTGAAACTTGTAACTTCTTAGAGATGTGTTCTCATTACTTTTAGACATGATTCATAATAAGCTGACAGTTGTTTGGGTAGATCCTCTCACACGAGCTCAGTCACTAATAGATGATGTTGATCGTGGCGTGGTGTTGGTTTTTTTGCTGTAAAAACAACAAACAAAACAAAAACAGCATGAATACAAGAATACTACACTAAAACACTATGTGCTTTTTATGTTGTTATATTTCAACATACTAGTTGGGTTTAACTTACAAAAACTGTTTAACTTTCTTCTCCACCCATCGTTGTTTAGGATCACTGCAGAACTTTACCTGTTTAGTCTCAAAGCTGTAAAAGAGAATAAAAACATTGAAAACAAAGAAATATAACATCAGATGCTGTTGATCTCGAAGTTAGACCAATGACATGTTTTCTTTAGAAGAACTGTGATTCTTACATGACGGCCTTCACACATGGAAGACTTTCACGTTGCATCGTGATTTTGATGATGGGATCGGTCACCTTGGCTGTGGAGACTTTAGTGCAGCATGAGAACACCACTTCACCTGCAGCTACAGTAAGGCAAAAGAACTGGGTAAACCTCAATATTCAGCATTGTTCCATCAGATAGAATAATGAATGAATGAACAGTTAAAGCTTTTCACCTGTTGTAGTCCAGATCACAGATGCAATGACCACCGCAACAGCCAAACTCCTCATGAGGATCCTGCATGTCTCCATTGTCACAGTCGATCTTCAGTGCTCACTTCTTGTGTCAGAGAGAATATATTCAAGACTCTTACTAGCTCGCCTTAAATAGTCAATAAAGCGGAACTTAAACTGCATGGGCTGCATCCTGTCCATTGCAGCCGCGTTTATTTTTTGTAGATGATTTCATCATTTTTCTGTTTTATTACTATATCTGGCTTTCCGTGTAGTTTAGACTGGGAGTGAGCTCATTAGTAATAGTAGGTGTAAATGTCAAGTGCTAAATTAATATATGTAAATGTAGATGGGGGAATATCTGTTTGAAAAAATTCTTACATGATATTTAATTTCAAACCTTGCTGTCAGTCATTTAACATAAACTCTGTGTATGCTGAAAAAGCATTTTATTTTTAATGTCAATAGGACAATTCAGCATATCAACAGAGTGTTTTCCCCCCAAATATATTATATCTTGTAAGGCCAGTCAGTTGTCAAATGAAGCAAAATAGGAAGGAAGAGCTGATTGAAGAGGTTTGTTGGGGAGTTTTGCTAGCTGGTGGGATGGCATGCAGGTCAAGTTTTTCCATTTCACAATATTGCCACACTCAGCTGCTCCATACTGTCAGATTCTTCTGAAATGCAAGACACTGTTTCAGTTTGTCATCATGAGGGTTTACTTTACTGACAGATTGGAACATGGTCATTGAAATGCATCCACGACTGGAAGGTTGATTTTAAAAAATCAGTGTATAAAAACTAAAGGAATATATAAAAATATGGGCAACACTTTACAATAAGGTCTCATTTGCTGAAGGTACACTATGTAACTTTTTTGTTCAAAATTAACAAAATTTTAATAATGAGTCTATACATCATCAATCCTTCTTCCAGAATGTGTTTTTGTCCTACCCTGATTCACTACGGTAAGTCTATTGTAAGTGTTTATATTTTAGACATAGCAGGATGATTTTCGCAGGAAATTGCGTACATACATCGCTCAACCATACGTGTCTTGTCATATTCGTAAATAGAGAAAAGTTGGTCTGGCACGCAGGGTAGTGACAAGAGACATCGGACACGCACAGTTTTGAATGATTGTTGGGAATAAAAAAATAATGGAGGAAATAGTTTTAGAAATATGAACAGTGGGTCAAGATTGTTGTCTGGAGAATGAAGTAATCTGTCCTAACATGCCATTAAATGTTGTGCCAGTATGGAATATTCCTGAACCTATTGTTGAAATGATTCAGGATTCATTTTTGGAGGCCCAGGAAAAAACTGAAGAAGGATATAGTAATAGTTATCAAATTTGTATTCTTTTATACAGATTTATGCAGATGGATCTAAAGATCAAATCAATCAAGTAGGTATAGGAGTGTACATTCCAAGATTTAAGACAAAAGTTTAAGATTAAGTGACAAATTGTCTGTATACGCAACATAATTAACTGCTATAATAGTTGGACTGCAATGGGATGCACAGATTAAGCCAAATAGGATTGTAGTTTGCTCAGATTCCTCATCAGCTCTCAAAGTATAATGTCCACAAAAACTGCTAAAGAAAACCTGCTAGTAGAAATGAAACATTGTAGTACAGATTGAAAGCAGAGGGCATAATAGTATACTTTTGTTGGGTACTGGCACATATTGGGATAATAGGGAATAAAACAGCTGAAAAGTTAGCAAAATAAGCAAAACTTGGTGGATATTAAGGTACCTCTGGGAAGGAATGAAATAAAATCAGTGATTAACAGGAAAATATTAAGACTATGGCAACAAAGTTGTGGAAATAGCAGCACAGGTAGGTGGTATTATAACATTATAAAATCAGCAGGGAAAAAAGAACAGTTTTATGGAAGACAGAGAAAGGAAGAAGTAATGATTTCTAGATTAAGGCTGGGACACACAGGACTAAATTCAACACTTGCATTAGTGGGGAAAAATTAAAATGGTATGTGTGATGAATGTGATGTTTTAGAAACAGTAGAGCATGTGCTTTTTAAATGTGGTAAATATGAAGATCAGCGTAACTTTTTTTATTTTTTTAGCAATATAAAGAATATACCAGTGAGTGTCGTGGACCTTTTGGGAAAGGGTTTGAGAGATAATCAGATATATATGGCAGTTTTAACCATTTTAGAGTTTACAGGATTAGATCACAGTATTTAGATATAGTGTCTGAGGACCATGATGCTTCTGCCCATCTCGGAGTTTGAGGAGCCCAGTGTGGAAGCTGGAGGAGCTGAACACACAGTGCTAGCTGAAGCATCCTTTCCTTTCCTTTCCTTTCCTTTATTTTCCTTTTCCTTTTCCTTTCCCTTTCCCTCTCCTTTCCTTTCCTTTCCTTTCCTTTACTAAACTAAACTAATCTAAACTAAACTAAACTAAACTAAACTGAACTGGTTATGTCTCTTAAGTCTAGTAGTGATTTTTATGAGCAATAGGATTTTTTTAAGTTATGAGAAAGAACCACATTCATCCGCACAGTCATGCAGAGCCAAAACACAACTAAAACAATGTTCTTCCACAAAATGCATGCAGTTTTGTTTCTTAACCAAAGAGGGCAAAAAGTTACGTGACGTGCACCTTTAAGTTAATCATGGCTCTTACATTTCTTTTTAGGAGCCCCGCCTTCTGATCAATGACAGAAATTAACCTTATAGGGCAAAATTTGACTCCTTAAACGATCCCAGGGGCAGATTTGCACCTTCCTATTTTTTAAACCTTTTTTCTATTTTTAAATGAAAAAAATTGAATGAAAAATTAGAATAATAGGATAATCAGGAAGAATAAGTTGCCAATCAGATGAAATCAGTATTAATAAAGTCAGAATATTACACTACAAATGAAACTAAAGCACCAGTAGGTTCAAAACAAAGGCCGGCCTTTGACATTGAATCATTCATTTAATCAATCAATCTGTTCAAATGGCTGATTCATTCAGGAATAAAGCAAGTGACTGTCTTAAAGAATAGTTCACTGTTAATTTACTCACCTCAGACCATCCAAGATGTAGGTGACTTTTTTTTTTCTTGAGTAGAACAGTTAAGATTTTTAGCTGAAACTATAGTCCTTGGTGATTCATAAAATGCAAGTTGACAGCTCCCCGTTTTTGAGAATAATAAAAAGCATATCAAGGAAACAAAAGTAAGACCCATGCTCCTGATGATATATTGATGTCTTATGAAGTGAACTGATCTGTTTGTGCAAGAAACTGAACATTATTTACACCTTTATTGCCTGTAATCCATAGCCTAGGACTATGGTTTCCATGGTGTCCTGGCCAAATTGCCGCCACCTTGCCCTTGTCAATCATAGCCTCCTAATAATCCCCATCCACTTGATTGGCACTATCACTCTCTCTCCTCTTCACCTGTAGCTGGTGTGTGGTGAGCGCACTGGCGCCGTTGTCCTGTGGCTGCCGTCGCATCATCCAGGTGGATGCTGCACACTGGTGGTTGTTGAGGAGAGACCCCCCCACCCACATGATTGTAAAGCGCTTTGGGTGTACAGCAATACACAATAAAGCACTATATAAATGCATCATTCATTCATTCATGCATGGTTTCATCTAAAATGTAACTGTACTCTACTGAAGAAAACACCTACATATTGGATGGCCTGAGAGTGAGTAAATTTAATAGCAAAATTTTACACAATCCCTTCAATGACTGACTTGATTTATTCTGATCATTGACTCACTTGATTTATTCTGAAATGCAGATTCATTCGTCAATGAAAACAACATGTTTACTTGGAGATGTACAGCAACTTTTTTGGAACTATGTTTGTTGACGAAATAGAGCGAAATCAGACGTGTTTAGTGTTCTAAAAAGCACGTATCATATTTTTCTCCCATCCATTGCTGTGGTCATCATGTTCATCACTGCAATTTTGAGACTGATCCCGTATTCATATGTATCCCACTTCTGAAACTTTGCAGCATGTAAGTCACCCCTGGTTCTCTTAGCAGCATGAAAAACTAAATATTTATTCAAATTTTGAATAGAGCTGACACTGGGCGTGCCCAAATATTTTTTCACAGTTGCGTGCAGTAACACAACAAAAACACCTTTAAAAAAAACAGACACAAACACAGACGCACACAAAATCACATTATTATTATTTTAAATAGTACCAGGTGATTAGCATCTGATACCACCATTTTATTATGGTGCTGCCAGGGTAGGCACATTTTTTAAAGGTAATTTTGAGAAACTATGTCATGTTAGTAAGTCTTTTAGAGATACTTGTAGTTGTTTTGAACGTCTTGTTTGGGGGTGTGCTGTTATTTTGTTAATGTTTATTTCTGTTTATGAGTCCCATAAAATGTATAATTTGTTTAGTTGTTAGTCAACTAATCATGGGTGACACTTTGTTTGACTGATAAAATGCATTATGACCCACTCTGTGCATTAGGTGCTGTACTCCACTAGATGTCGAAATTACCATTACTGTAACTCAATATAGTTAGTAGGCAGAGGAATATTTCACCCAATATTAATTACTTCCATTCAGTTACAGGTGGATTAAATCTTTGAAGGCTCACAAGCAACATTATATTATCATTCTAATATCCCACGCAAGAGAAAAAGTCATACATATTGGGAATGACATGAGGATGAGTAAATAATGACAGAATTTCCCTTTTTTGTGTGAACTATATCTATAATGATTCAGCTACAATATGATTACATACAGTCCAAAAGTCTGGACGTTTGTGTGAAAAGAAGCACAGTTTGAATAGTTATTTTTCAAAAATTGCATTTTAATTTTAAAGCAGATTAAACAAAGCAATTAACACATCAATTAACATTTACATAAGCTAAAGAGGATCTAATAGTTTTTTTTTTGCTTAAATAAACATGCATAATATATATTCTCTTTTTAATAAATAGATTGATTAATATATAGATAGATTTGCAGCATCCTCTAGGCCTCCATTTTCTCAGTCCACTATCTCCTTCAGACCTGGAGGAAAGATTATCATGTTATGAGTTGTTTTAATCAGTATATAAGCATCATATTAACATATCATATTAATATTAGAGTTGTACCTTTCAGACGGTTTTGAATCCAGAGCGCTTTTGGATCAGAGCAGAACTTTTCCTTCTCTGTGTAGAATCTGCAGGAGATAAATAAACATGAAATGAAATGAACACAATATCATGCATATCAAGTTCTGTGAAATAACACTGTGTAGAGAGAGCTTACATTATAGCATCCACACATGGACTCAGAGCATTCTGATTCTTGTACCCAATCAGTTTAATTGTAGCAGGGATTCTTGCTTTTGACACCTCTTTACAGCAGCTCACTCCAACACGAGTGGGACGACGATCTGAAAGAGAGATTGAAATTGAAATCTCCACTGTATTTATATTGTGTGCGTACTGTATATGTGTGAAAATGAGATGATCGTGATCTTGATAAGGGCTCCATCAAAGAAAACAAAACTGTGCTACATCTAAATGCAATATATAGTAATGGATTCACCGTCATTAAAAGGATCGTCCACACAAAATGGAAATTCTGTCATCATTTACCACCCTCATGTCTTCCGAACCTGTATGTATTGATTATTTATTATTAAGCATGAAGAATTTGGTACCACTCTCAGAAAAAAAGGTACAAAAGTTGTCACTAGAGCGGTACCTTTTCAAAAGGCACACCTATGTACCAAAATAGTCCATAATGGTACCTTAAAGGTACATATTAGTACCTAAAGTGTACATATTAGTATCTAAAAGGTACAAAAGTGCACCTTTAGAAAAGGTACTGCCACAGTGAGAGCTTTTGTACCTTTTTTCTGAGAGGGTTGTAGCTAAACAGTTTTGGTTCCCCTTGACATCTATAATATTTTTGGTCCATACAATGGAAGTTAATGGGAACCGAAACTGTTTAGCTATCAAAATTCTTTAGAATATCTTCTTTTGGCTTCCACAGAAGAAATAAAGTCATACAGGTTATTGGGAATTACTTGAGAATTAGTAAATGATAACCAAGTTTGCATTTTTGGGCAGATTAGGCCTTTAAACATCAATACTAGTCTGAAAACATGTCGGTGTGAATGAAATGAATCCAAAATGCAAAATGTGAGTATTAATGTGAAAAAAAAAACTTTATTTCAAATAATAATCAAAACAAAGGGGTTATAGAAATACAAATCCAGTATTAAAAAATCCCCAAACTTACAGTCTGCTCGCTGTGCAGTAACACACACAAGAACCATCATCATCAGAGCTAATTTCCAGCACAGCTGCATGATGTTGGTGTAAAATATTCAGATAGCCACAACAAGAAGATGTTTGCAGGCTAGCTTCTGTTTTGAAGATGCTACTGTATCTAGACTAGGTCTTTTTATATGGTATTTTTCAAGACAGGATATTCACTTCCTTTACATCTCTAACCAGTAAGAGGTAGCTTGCTGACCCCATGTGACAAAAGTCAAATTCATGATCACAGCAGTATTATATCCTGAAGATTTAGGGTTCTTCCTAAGGTTTCTCATTATCAGGAGCACATGAATAGACAGTGACACTGACTTTGATATTGAAATATCGTGCGCTGCATGTTTAGTTACTTACAGTTGCCTTGTGCACCAGTGAAACATCCCATGAGGGCGATCAGAACAGCAATGGTGATCAATCTAGAAGTCCAGGCCATGGCTCTTGGTATCCAGATCAAAGGTAATTTGAACACAATACATGAAATGAGTTTAGGGGTTTAGTGAGATTAGCTGAAAACGTAACTTAAGTTGAAGTGTTGAGTTTCTGATTTGGATGTAATTGGATGTTCTTTACCTTAATACATTTTTTTTAAATCAAAAAAGCTTTTATATTTACATTTTAACTGGGTGTTTCTTCAGCTGTGAGCACTTTTGGTTCTGTGAATTTTTTTTGTTTGTTTTTTTCTTGAAACACATTTCAACCACATTCTTATTTTCACATTTCTCATTATGTATTATGTTTAATATCATTCTTTTACAATCATAATTCTCAAATTTAACCTTATTTCATTTAATGTGCACATAATAGACATTTGAAAAAGGAAAATTAATAAATGAGCACATAATTAAACATTTACAGACAGTTTTAATATCAACTTCATAGACAAAAGGTAATTTGTTGAATAAAAATCAACCCCTGGGACATAAAAGTGCCTGGAGTTGAAGGGACATTCAACTATTGTGTTTTTAATATCTAATGTGGTTTTTGATGATATTTTGGTATTGACCTTAATTAAGCTGAGAAGTCAAACATACATGAATATGTGGAAAAAATACTTTCTCACTGTCAGCACTCAAGTTTATACTGTACCAACTTACTCATTCTACAGTACATAACATTTGTTTATGGAGGAAATGTACAAAATCAATAGCACAAATAACAAAAAATAGTGCATAGCCAGCAACCAGACACAAAGAAAAGAATAAAGATGCTAAAGAGAAAAGATGTCTTCAGGTTTGAGGAAGGACCTCTTGCACACATTCAGAAACATCAACCGCAAGCAAAACCAGTAGATGCTGATCAGAGTTTATTTGTAGTTTCAGATTGCAGTTGTTCATTTGCATCATCAAATAAAGAAAAAAAATCCAGGTTTGTTCTCACACAAATCAATCTAAAATTCACTCAGACTTGCGTCAGCCTTCTTCACACATGAGTTAATGAAGTCCATTACCAGTACATTGCGTGCAATATATTTCAATGTGAAACATAAAATATAATATTTAAACCACAATTGTTACAAAACAGTTTCACTGTAATTCAGTTTCTGAATAGATTAAGAACTGTCACTGTCAAATTGTCCTACATGTATTTGACAACATATAATATTTTAAATACTCAATTTAAATGTGCATAATTTACAAAACAAGTTCCAAAATACTACAGCAAAATCTCTTGAACTTTATAGCTAGTTTTAAAAGGCTTAACTACTTTACTACATTATTAGCTTATTTTTAGACATTCGTGACTGATGAGCTGTCAGTTGCTTGTGTAGATCCTCCCACACGAGTTTGGTCACTAATAGATGATGTTGGGGGTGGTGTGGAAGTCAGGCGTTTGTTACTTTGAGCTCTGCTGTAAAAAAAAAAAAAAAGTGTGAATACAAGAATAATATACTGAAAGCATCACAATACACTTTATAAGCCTTTTATATTGTTACCAATTCTGTTATGTTTCACCATACTTGTTAGATTTAACTTACAGAAACTGTTTAACTTTCTCCTGCACCCATGGTTGTTTAGGATCACAGCAGAAACTGTGATTCTTTCATGACGGCCTTCACACATGGAAGACTTTCATGTTGCAACCTGATATCGATGATGGGATCGGTCACCTTGGCTATGGAGACTTTAGTGCAGCATGAGTACACAATTTCAGGACCTGTAGTGCCTTTTTTGCCTACAGTAATGCAAAAGAACTGGGTAAACCTCAATATTCTGCATTGTTCCATCAGATAGAATAATGAATGAACAGTTAATGCTCTTCACCTGTTGTAGTCCAGATCACAGATGCAATGACCACCGCAACAGCCAAACTCCTCATGAGGATCCTGCGTGTCTCCATTTGTCACAGTCGATCTTCAGTGCTCACTTCTTGAGTCAGAGAGAATATATTCAAGACTCTTACTAGCTTGCCTTAAATAGTCAATAAAGCGGAACTTAAACTGCATGGGCTGCATCCTGTCCATTGCGGCCACATTTATTTTTGTGGATGATTTCATCATTTTTCTGTTTCATCACCGTATCTGGATTTCCATGTAGTTTATATTGGGAGTGAACTCATTAGTAATAGTAGGTGTAAATGTCATGTGCTCAATTAATATAAAAAATGATGAGGGAATCTCTGTTTGAAAAAATTCTTACATGATATTTAATTTCTAACCTTGCTGTCAGTCATTTAATTGATATTCAGTATATGCTGAAAAAAAGCTTTATTTTTAATACGCCAATAGAACAGATCAATGTACCAATAGTGTTTTTTTTCCTTTTTTTAATTCAGTAATTTAAATATATATTTATCTTGTAAAGTTGACCAGTCGTCAAATGAAGCAAAATAGGAAGGCTGATATTCTACAGTTACTTCAGCTAAGAGGTTTGTTGGGGAGTTTTGCTAGCTGGTAGGGTGGCATGGGTCAAGTTTTTCCATTTCACAATAATGTCACTCAGCTGCTCCATACTGTCAGACTCTTCGGAAAATTCAAGACACTGTTTACAGCCCCCCCCCACCCCCCCCCCCCCCCCCCCCCCCCCCCCCCCCCGTTTGTCATCATGACGGCATCCTTACGGAAGATTGGAACACATTCATGACTGGAAGTCTATTATATTTCGAAAATGGATATATAAAAACTAAATTATTATATTAAAATGTATAATAAAATGGGATATAGACAGAACAAAAAGAACCCAAAAAAGAAGAATATGTTATTATTTACCCACAAAAGGTTTTTAAAAAAGTCTCAGCATTCTCAGTATTTTTTTTCATTCCTCAAAATATCTTCTTTTGTGTTCCACAGATAGCAAACCAAGGGGAATTGCAACATGAAAATGTCCAGCCGTTCCTTCCTGTTTAACAAATAAATAAGAGGTATACAAAAGCCAAACTTCCCTTAATCAGCCATCAGAAGAGTAAAACAGAGAATATAGTTCAGGGGCCGTGTGTACAGTATTAAAGCCGCTCAGACTCAAAAATGTACTGCTTAAGTGTGTCAAACTATAAGAATGATGTAATTTTACTCTTATTCTTAGACTTAAGAATAAGAGTGATTCATAAATTGTCTCGGCTCCTAAATTATTTAAGAGAAATGGAGAGTTCAGGCAAGGAGGTCATCCAATATAGAAGGAATTTCGTTTTTTCCGTTTGTTATTTCAAAAAATGACTATATAGTTTTTCGTTAAAAAAGTTTTGGACAGTTCTAAAATATTGTTTTATTTCTTTAGTATGACCGGTGGTGTAATAACTTTGTTGATATATATCTATACCTGGTCTCATGGCAAAATGTACTGGGGTTGTTTGAAAGTTGATGAAGTTTTTGTCTTTCCTCACTCAGAGTGCTCTCAGATGGTCCTGGATCACTCTTAAGCAGGGTTCATAGTTAGACATTTTAAACTAAAACTAGGACTTGAGAGAGATCTTTGGAAGCGTTAAGACTACAGCCTGGTGCAGCACGAGATTGTTGAGCTTCACTAAATAGAAAATGGCATTGAAAGCATTGAAAATTCCCATCTCTAACATCACGGCAATAATTAAGAAGTTCTAATCAACTAAAGATGTTACAAATCTCCCTGGAAGAGGACGTGTGTCTATATCACCCTAATGCACGATGAGGAGGAGAGTTAGAGTGGCCGAAGTCTCTTCAAGGATCACAGCTGGAGAATTGCAGAAATTAGTTGAGTCTTGGGGTCAGAAAGCTCAATCAACCAATCAATCAATAAAATCGTCACATACAAAATCACCACACGTTATTTGGAAAATCATGCTGTTCAGCTAAAAACAAACTCCTGCATATTCAGTTGTCAGACACGACTGTAACTTCAAATGGGACTGGCTTCTATGATCAGATGAAAATAAAAAATAGTTTTTTGGCACAAGAAGGGTTTAAAGTAGTGCTGTCAAACGATTAACCACGATTAATCACATCCAAAATAAAATGTTTTTGTTTACATAACATATGTATGTATACTGTGTATATTTATAATGTATATAAATACACACCCATGCATGCATATATTTAAGAAAAATATGTTATGTTATATATTAAATATATTTATATATAATACAAAATATAAGAATATAAATATATAAATGTATATACAGTACATGTAAATATTTTCAATATATATATACTGTATGTGTGTGTATTTATATATACATAATAAATATACACAGTACACACACACCTATATTATGTAAACAAAAACTTTATTTTGGATGCGATTAGTCGTTTGACAGAACTAGTTTAAAGGGATACACAAGGGTAAAGTACCCCATGCCCACAGTTATATACTACTGAATCATTAATGCTGTGTGTATTTTTCTGCCGGAGGTCCTGGACATCTTCAGATACATAGTATCATGGATTCTGTCAAATGCCAAGAGATAAAAAAAAAATCGAAATCTGACTGACTCTGCAAGAAATCTTATAATAATAAGCATTGGTTGGATCTTCCATCAGAAAAATTAACCCAAAACAAACATCAAAATCAACACAAAAATGGGCCAGTGAGCACAAAATTAAGGTCCTGCCATGGCCATCACAGTCCCTGGCCTAAATCATGCAGAAAATGAGTGGTTTGAACAGAAGAAGAGAGGCACCAACATGGACCTGGAGAGATTCTGTATGGAAGAATGGTCTCCAAAATCTTGTTTTTATAGGGCATTTTCTCCACCCACAAATAATCTGGGGGAATTTAGAAATTTTTTTGTTCTTTTTTTTTCTTTTGAAAGAGCATTTGCCCACAAGGAAGGAAAGACACCCCTCCCAGGAGCCCTGTGGGTGTTTAAGATTGTTTCGTCGTTGTCTTTGGATTTTAGTGTACAGGCCCAAATGAGGGTTTGTTTGCAAATAGAATTCAGTAAAAAGGGGCCAATAATTGTTTTGCCTTCTTGTTTTCTTGTGTCGTGTTGGTGTGTTTGACCACCGATTTGTGTTTGGAGAAAAAAAAAAAAAAAAAAAAAAAAAAAAAAAAAAAAAGGAGGGGGGGAAAAAAAAAAAGAAAAAAAAAAAAAAAAAAAAAAAAAAAAAAAAAAAAAAAAAAAAAAACAAAAAAAAAAAAAAAAAAAAAAAAAAAAAAAAAAAAAAAAAAAAAAACAAAAAAAAAAAAAAAAAAAAAAAAACAAGTCATTTCAAAATTTAATATTTTTTTTTTTTGTGGGTTGTTGGTTGTGAGTCTTTCGAGGGGGGGCTGTTGTTCCCCGGGATTATGTTGGGGGGATGGACTGTTTTGATTTAAAAAAATCAAAAAAACAGATGGGTTTTGTCGGGTGTGGGCTGGGGGGAATTACACGGTTGTGATTGCGGGTGTTGTTGTGGTAGATCTTTGGTGTTCATTATTCCGCAGACCCCCCCCCCCCCCCCCCCCCCCCCCACCCCCCCCCCCCCCCCCCCCCCCCCCCCCCCCCCCCCCCCCCCCCCCCCCCCCCCCCCCCCCCCCTCCCCGACCCCCCACCCCCCCCCCCCCCACCCGCACTCCCCCCCCCACCCCCCCCCCCCCCCCCCCCCCCCACGCCCCCCCCTCCCCACCCCCCCCCCCCCCCCCCCCCCCCCCCCCCTCACCCCCCCCCCCCCCCCCCCCCCCCCCCCCCCCCCCCCCCCCACCCACCCCACCCCCCCCCCACCCCCCCCCCCTCCCCCACCCCCCCCCCCCCCCCCACCACCCCCATTCATTTGTTTTTTAGATGATAAGGTTTTATTTTTTTTTGTGAATTTTTTTAGTTAAAGACCAAAGGGTTAAACATATTTCTTTTCAGAACCTTCTTTGTTTTTTTTCTAACTTAGTTATTTTCTTTATTTCTGACTAGTTAATTTATGAATTTAATGGACATGGCAGTGATTGCTTACAAATCAGAATTGTCTGAGATCAGTTCTCACAGCATTAGACTAAACATTTCCTACAAAAGCAAATTCTTAGACATGCCTGACTGTTATTAGTCTGGAGGAAGATGATGCACAATTCCCATAATCAGAGTGTTATAGAGAAACGGAACATATGACTGATGTTGTTTCATCAGACAGTCATAGGGTGTGAGTGTGTGTGTGTGTGAGTGTGTGTGTGTTCATCTCATCTCTACTGTGACCTCTAGGTTAAATCTGTGTGAGAATACTTGTGAAACGCATTCTACCCACAAAGACCCTCCTTAGATGTTCTGATGGTTTCAAATCATTTTGTAAGATGTCACTAACCTCTCCTCATTCCTGTAGGCCTCAGGCCTTTAATCAAAGGTTAAGACAGTCACAGGAGAAATTCAGAAATAAACTTATATTAGTTCTATTCTATTAAATTGTTTTTTAGAAAAGTCTGATTCCAGAAGACCAATATGTAGTAAAGTGTTTATTAAAGTTTCTCTTTGTTTAAATACATATTGCATCCAATAAACATTAAGCACTTTAACTGATGTTTGTCATAAGTTAGAGAAAAAAAAGAGAAATAATATTATATAAGTCATAATAGGAAAATAAATATATACTCTGTTAAATTAAAGACAAATTAAATATATATATAAAAAAAACAAAAAACAACTTATAGCAAATGCATAATACATTCAATTCTAAAAAGAAAATAAAGAATTATAAATTAAGCATTATAAATAAAACTAGAACATCAATATTTGAAAAATAAATAAAAAGACAAAGGGATAACCATACTTAGACTGCACAGCAGCTAAGTGTGAAAGCGAACCGCAGATTGTTTCCTTTGTGCAATATGTTCAACATATTTTTCCAGCGTAGAAGAGCTGTGTGCATTTACGGTTTAGAGCAGAATTGTGTAGTACAGTGTAGCTTGTCTGGCTAACAGGGATGGAAAAGAAGCCTTGCTGGTGTGACTAGTGATGACCAAGTTCTGGTTGAAGTTCACAGATGTTTGGTCCCCATGTCTGTATCTTCAGATTTAGTATAATCTTTACATATCACACCATTCTGTTGAATTAGAACAGAAGAAAAACAGGTTAAGAGAAGTAACGCCTTTATATAGTATATATATATAATTTGTATATTCTATAATATATTATAGATATATATATATTACCTATATATATATCACCAATGTACATAAACTGTGTGGGGATAACCCATGCAGAGGTTGTCATAATTGATTCAGTTAAACTATTCTGCATTACTGCTTACATACTCTTATCATAATCTGTAAACTCTAACCTTTCGTAGACGTGTTTTCCTTTTACTGAGCCATGGAGCCTTAGGATCAATGCAGTGCAACCAGTTATTTTGATCAACAAACCTGTAAAGATGAAAGGGTGAAATGCATTTAGACTGCATATATTGACCAAATATATGCAATAAAATGCCCTTTGACAAAGAAGAGAGTTGACAGGCAGGTGATTTTTTATTTTTTTTAAAAAATGGACTGACTTACACTGTAGATGCAAGACATTTGCGTGTTGCTGGAAGGATGTAACAACTTGTGATTTTGATCAATGGTTCTTTATCCGTGAGCATCTCCTCCTTGCAGCAGGTTGGCCTTTTAGAGTCATGAGAGATCACTGCAAGCAGACAGAAAAACATCCATAAATAAAAGTTTTTCCCATTTTAGGTTGATTTCAGAAGCTCTCAAAGTGTAACAGTGCAATTAAAGCAAAATTGCATAAGCTATTAAGACTTGTTTTGAGAGAATATATCTTAAGCAGAGTATTCTTAATCCATTGGCCAATACTTTTTCCCCCTTGTTTTAAGCATAATCTATAGGAATTTAATTAGGTTTATGGTTGAAAACATATATAAAATATATTATAAGAATACGTTTTTTTTAATTAAATTGAACAATTTTTCTTAAGTATTGAGTGCAAATGTCAATTTGTGTGCGGTAGTGCAGTAGTCAAAGAACACTCACCTCCTGATGTAAAAGCACACAGGAATATAACCAAAGAAAACAAACAGATCAGTTGTTGAGATGCTGAGGACAGGTGCATGTTTCCTGAGGGATCCTGTGTGCTATCAAATTCCACAAACCGTTTGCTGCTCTTGGGCCGCTATTGCTTTTTATGTCCTCAGAAAGGGGAAGTATTGTCTTTGTTCATGCTTCATAATGGAATAACTTACGCCATGATTAATCACTCTGCAGCATGACATGCACAGAGTTATTGAGGTTACTTCTAAAAGATGAACATTTACAGTTATCTAAGTTGTTGCTTCACAGAGATATTAGCTAAATGATGTAATTATTTGATATGACAAATCAAGTATATCAGGAGAGCAGGGGCGGATTTAGTGAATTGGGGGCCCCAGGCAAAATATAGGAATGGGACCCTATACATTTGCACACATTTCTAGGTCAATTGAGGTTCCATTTGTGTTTTGCAGGTAACCCTGTAGGCAAAGACTGTCTAATTCTATAAACTTTAAACGACATTATTTTTAGTGTTTTAACTACAAATAAATAAAAACGGAAAACAATAATGAAAAGGCAATTATAAATGTTACACCCTAATACAATATCAAGCGCAGTTCACATGATGAGAACAAAAACCGCAATTGAATGAAGTGGAGTAAGTCCTGACAAGGGTCTCAATATAGGCCCTGCCCGTTCGTTTTCCTCTTTTCCCAACAAAGCCTTATACTACTGTTTCACTATTAAATAGTTCAGAAGTGTTTGTATGTCAACGGAAAGGATGATAATTCGTTTCGTTTTTTTAGAAAGTACATTTAGGAAAAACATTGGAGATTTTCTGTTCGGTAAATGTAAGTTGTTTGTTTTTTAAGTAGTAAAGGCCGCGGCAGACAGTGAATGACACAGCCTATCAGCATAGTTTGATCAATTTAGAGCCCTTCGCAACACAGGATTGGCCTAAAATAAAATCTATCTATAAAAACCGTTCAAGTATATGACACTGTAGGTTAAATGTTTAACTATATAAATGTGCGCGTTAGACGCAATCCAATCGTTTGGGAGAGAGGGGAAGTTGAAGCTGCTGCGGACACGGAATTGCACCAGCGTGCGATCACTTGCCGTTGTTTCTAACAGTGGAACAACTTAAAAACGTAGTCATTTTGCTCATAAAAGGAAGAGTAATACATCATTCTAAATGTACAACGGGACTAGTTATTTGTGTGCACTCACAATAACAACAAAACGTTGTGCTTTTATAAAATAAAAAAAACACCGCTTTCTGCGTCTGCGGCTTGCACAGGCAAGCGCTTCACATGATGAACCTAATCGACATGATCAAACTATATAGGAAAGCTTTAAATTGTACCTACTTTTAAAACTAAAGAATTCAACTCGAAGAAATATAGACTCTACTAAAATAACCTATGTCATTATGTAATCCGTTGCATTTCTCTCTAAAGGCCACATCCAATTAGAGAGATGCGAGTCATTTTTCAATCACTAAATTGATGGCAAGGGCGATTCTCATTTGGTGTCATTTTATACTTCCGGACAGTTTTAACAAATAAACCACGAATTATAATGGCAGATATGCTAAAAATTTGTTTTATAATTGGTATAAGCTGCTTTTTTGATTTTAATGTTGCTCTGTTCTGAAATACCTTAAATTTACCGGATTTGCTGCAATCAGTTGTCGGATATGTTAATTATTGATATATTTGATCAATGCTGAATGCTTAAAACAAGTTTAAAGTACTTATATTGCATTCCATGCCTTTAAAAGTATTTCCTATAAATTTGATTAGGGTGCTGAATGTAAGCATGTTTTTTTTTTTTTTTTTTTAGCATGAATTCGTTCCCATTTGTAAAATAGCCAGTTGTAGGCTAACCCGATCTCATGAAAGTGCGTATAACACGATTTTCTGCTTCTATTTGGCGTAATATATCTATGCAGAAATTGACTTTGGCATGCAAAAGACTGATCAATTCATAATTAACGGCATGGGTTCAGCTCAACAGAAATACGGGACACACAGGCCTATAATAAATGCTGAAATGTTTGCGGGGCAAATCTCAGGTCAGTGTGAGCGCTCATGGTACTCACAGTGCATACAGCTGTACACCTGCAGGTGCCACAGACTCGGACGGGTGTCGTGGTAATAAACACCATAAACAACAAACGTTCGCGTGTCCACGCTTAATGCGCATATCCTACATGAAAAGCATTTTAGGGGGCCCTTGACTTTTGGGTGCCCATGGCGGTCGCCTACCTTTGCCTAATGGTTAAGTCCGCCCCTGCAGGAGAGTATCGTCATGGTAGGGTTCTGTGAAAATTTGGCATTGGACTAGTGTCATTATGGACACATGAGGGTAAAATACAGGATTGATAATAATTTGCCATGCTAGCTGATGATTGTGAGCTCTGTCAAGGTTCACACCCTTGGGCTGCCCCTGTGTTCTGTGTCTTGTGTTTTGCTCCCTATGTGCTCCCCGTGACCCAGTTTCTCCCATGTTAATTGTGTTTTATTTTTAGTATGTCACTACACCTTCATAAGGTTCCTCGTCTTTGGAAGGAATCTATTATTGTACCTGTGCCTAAGAATAATGTGCCACAATGTTTTATATATATATATATAAAATATGTGCGGCCCTAAATGCACGGTCCACCGGGAAAAATGGCCGGTTCGCAATTACAATCCAGCCGGAGTATGATGGTGTTTACTGTGATAAGAGTTTATGTCGCAAGCTCCATTTACCTACCCAAATTATTGTCCCTGACCAGGGACCCACGGACTAGCCCATGGAAAAAATATGTTAAAAGTCTAGTGTCACCTATTTTATATTGTTGGTGTATAGTTAGATGAATGTGGTACGGGGCGACGAGACGTGAGACGTGCGGATCCAAGTGCAATGCTTTATTAATAGACATGGTAGAGACAGGCAAGGGTCAGATAATGGCAATGGGTATATAGAAGGCAAGACACAAGAATATATCCTAGGGCTAGCGTGGGTCTACGATCGGCGAACAGGATCAATAGGGCGAGACTAGAGGGAGAAGTCCAGGTACAAGGCACGGTCCAGGCAGGGGCAAACAGTATCGGTATAGGGCAAGACGAGAGGGGGAATCCGACAAACACAGGCAAAGATCAGGACACGAGAAAACAGACAAGGCAAAACTAAGATAAGGCTAAGAAAACTAGACAGACTCCGTAGGCGTAGCTATCGCTAAGAGAGTGATAAATGCTATACAATACTCGGCAGCTTGATGGGGATAAGAGTGAGTGTTATATAGGGAAGGTGTGATTGATGACAGCTGTGTGCAATCAACTGTGTGTAATCTGTGCAATGGATTATGGGAACTGTAGTCCGGATGAAGTGCAACAGTGGTGTGGTGCAAGAGTCCATAGTAGTGGAAGGGTGACCTCTGGTGGCGAGCAGACGGAAGTTCATGGACCGGATTCGTGACAGAATGACTGTCTTAATCACTCCATCTTCTGATGATCCAAAAGGCCTGATGCTTTGCTATTAACACTCAATCACATCATACAGCTCAAAGTCTAATCATCTGGTCTGTTTAAGAAAGAAGACTTGTCTATTCAATACTTGTCTTACTATAATGCAGCAATGCCAGAAATGGAATAAACCATGCCAAAACTTTAGCATCGGAGTTCTGTAGTTGATGAATCAGCACCTAGAAATTATTGGCCCATGGGACACATTACAGAAACATTGGCTGATTATAAAGGATTTGTTTGTTGTGTACTTGGAAAAAAATGAAATTAATTGTGAAATGAAGACAGCATGTAGAGTTCAGTGCGTGCAAAATAATCACCTGTCCCTGAATCCACGGCCTAATATGAAACACTGATATACCACATTTGTTTCATTGTAATTCAGTTTCTGATTATATGAAGAATTGCCCAACATGCATTTGACAAAATCTAATATTTTAAATATTCAAATGAAATATGCATAATTTATGAAAATGTACTCTCAACGTTTCCCTTATGAAAATTTCTCTAACTTAAAAAATTGTTTTAAAATACCTAACTTTATGCATTCTCATTATGAGTTTATTTTTAGACATTCATGATCCCTGAGCTGTGAGTTGCTTAATTATTTGAATTCCTTTTTATGTAAAGCATTTTGAATTATTATTATTATATAAATGAACTTGCCTTGCCTTGGGTAGATCCTCCCACATGAGTGGAGTAGATGTTGATGGTGGTTGTGGAAGTTAGAGTTTATGCAGCATTCCATTTCAATCACCATTTATTCGCATAATTTTCAAAATATTACTGCGATTGTGTCATGAAATGTAGGTTTAAGAGTATTTCAGGCGAGAATGTAGTTGTTTAAAACTCAAATTTTGCGGTTTATTTATTGAGACAGCTCCTATTTTAAATCTGCTTCACCGATTTCGGAGATGTGAGCTCCAGGAGATCACAGGGCGCTCAGCGCTCATGTATCCCGCTGAGAGCGCCTCACCTGACATTTGCCACTGGCTCTGATGTCTCTGTAGTGGTTAAACATGAGATATAATTTGTTTTGGGTAAATCTAACAGGTAATCTTTGGTCTCATGAATCTATTTGTTCTAGGTCATATCGTTTTGACTGAGCACAAAATTATGTTTCATAACTTATTTATATATAAATGTGTATATATTTATATACGTATTTATAACTTTATTAAAATGAAAATGAAAAGAGGCAATAATGTTTGATATAATATTTAGTTTCATTGTAATGTATTTACGTTCCCTGAACTACATTTCTGTGGCTATTAATATGTTTAACGGAAAACTAAAATAGGCAGTGGTGTTGGATATCATATTTCGTCTTATTGTAAATACAGAGAGGAAAATTGCAGTAGCCAAGGCAAGCTGACTGACTGACAATTCATAAAAGTCCGTGAGGTTCCATTTGGCAGAATTCCAAAAGTCCACGCAGTCTCGTCACCAGCAGTGTTGGGGAAATTTACTTTTAAAAGTAATGCAGTACAATATTGCGTTACTCCATAAAAAAAGTAACTAATTGGTACCTTAGTACTTGTTATGCGAAGTAATGCGTTATGTTACTTTTTCAATTGGAAGGGTGGCTGTTTGTTTTTTTTAATATAGAAAAACTCTAAATTTCAAAATGTTAGCCTGTGTCTTGTGTTTTGCTCACAGTGCAAATGTACAAATGCTAAAAAACAAACAAATGTAAACAAAGGTAAACAGCCCTTCACAACAACAACAAAAAAGAAATGAATAGCCCTCAGGCTGAGAGGAAATGTAAATCACGCCTGTACAGTAGAGGGCGCCGCTAAACACATGGCATGAAGAATATGAGCACAGGGAAGAAAGTTACACACTATTCAGCAATTAACAAATTAAAGATAATGTACTATTGCTGATTAGTAGGGTTAAATGGGGGCCTCGAAGGTCAGCAGCAAAAAAGCATTTTGCTTAATATATGCGATGAAGTCACATCAATATATTTGCTTTATTATTCATGTTGCAGGTTTGTATAACATTCTGAGTTTGCATTTGATTATGGGAAGATGAATCTGTTTTTGTGCAGGTGAGATGAGTAAAATACATGTTCATATTTAGTCTAGAAATACAGTAAGCATCATGTTCACACAGACAGCGCACACGACTTTGAATTACTCCAGATTTCTCTCAACTGGGCAACATGAGAGCGTCCGTCTATACATGGAAAAACAGAGTAGGAATAAGTTACGTAATTGGAAAAGTACTCAGATATTTCTTCTGAAATTAAAAAGCAATTGCGTTAGCTTTACGTAAGTTACTTTACTAAAAAAGATAATCGGAACAGAACTGGGTTACTGTAATGCTTACTCCCAACAGGCTCAATCAGATATGTGCTTAATCTTCATGGAATTGAGGCTTGTGATGGAAATGCAGACAGAAAAGAGTGGGGGAGGGTGGGTGGGGGGAATGTTCCTAGGACAAATTGTTCCTGGTAGTTTCGGTGGAAAAGCGACTTTTATAAGCTTTTTATGTTGTTACAAATTCTGTTTCACCATAGGCCTACTTGTTGGGTTTAATTTACAAAAACTGTTTAACTTTCTCCTGCACCCATCATTGTCTAGGATCACTGCAGAACTTTCCCCGTTTCGTTTTGAAGCTGCAGGAGAATGAAAACATTGAAAACACAGAAATATGACATGTTTTCTTTAGAGAGGAACTGTGATTCTTACATGAAGGTCTTCACACATGGAAGACTTTCATGTTGCAACTGGATATCAATGATGGGATCAACCACATCTACTCTGAAGACTTTAGTAGCCTACAGCATTTAGATCACGTCAAATTCCGCTAACATAGAAGAACCAAGGAAACATTAATATTCTGCATCGTTCCATCAGATAGAATAATGAATGAACAGTTAAAGCTTTTCACCTGTTGTAGTCCAGATCACAGATGCAATGACCACCGCGACAGCCAAACTCCTCATGAGGATCCTGCGTGTCTCCATTTGTCACAGTAGATCTTCAGTGCTCACTTCTTGAGTCAGAGAGAATATATTCAAGACTTTTACTAGCTCGCCTTAAATAGTCAATAAAGCTGAACTTAAACTGCATGGGCTGCATCCTGTCCGTTGAGCCCTCATTTAGTTTCATCATAATATGTGGCCTTCCATGTAGTATAGATTGAGAGTGAGTGACCACATTAGTTATAGTAGGTGTAAATGTCATGTGCTAAATTAATATATGTAAATATAGATGGGGGAATCTCTGTTTGAAAACCTTCTTGCATTATATTTAATTTCTGACCTTGCTGTCAGTCATTTAATTGATATAAATTCAGTGAATCTTGAAAAAGCACTTTGTTTTTCAATATGCCAATAGGAGCATATAAATAGAGTGTGCTTTTTTTATTGAGTCATTCAAATGTATTATATCTTGTAGTCAAATGAAGCAATATACGAAGAAAGAGCTGACATCCTACTGTTACTTCATCTATTTTAAGAGGGAGGCATCGTTTGGAGCAATATTCTTAATTTTGTTACTTTGTTCATGTTTGTTTCTGCTTATGGTGTTGCGTGTTTATGAACTCCCTAACATGTATGATTTGTTTAGCTACTAGCCAAATAAACAAAGGTTGACACTTTATTTGGCTGAGAAATTGCATTACCTGCTTTGTACATTAGGTGCTGTTCTCCACTAGATGACACCCATTACTTTAAAACAATCCAGTCAGAGGAGTATTTGGCCCAATATTGATTATTTCCATTCAGTTACAGATCAATTAAACATCTTGAGCCCTAAATGGTCTCAAAAAGCACTATTATAGTATCCTGGTCATCGTGATTTTGCCAAGTAAGACATGTTCCTGGATCAACATCTTTTGATGATCCTGGATCAACTTTACTATCCAAAAATATAGATTTAACCCAATCCCAATCCCTACCCCTAAACCTAACCCTACCCATAATTTATTCCTAAAATCAGTGTGAAATGATTGCTGATTAACAAGAATGTAGAAGCACCTAACCCTGATTGTAAGCCTAAAACAGATATTTCCTGAAAAGTTCTCAATTCTGATTGGTTGATAGGAATTGTGTTCTTGTATCAACAAGGATGTTGATCCAGGAACGTGTTGTACTTGGTGAAATCACGCTCACCATAGTATCCCACAGAAACAAAAGTCATAGATTCAAAATGATGAGTAAATAATGACAGTTTTCCCTTTATGTGCAAACTATTTCTTTAATGGATTAGCTTAAATATGATTAAATACAGTCCAAACTCTTATAGAGAAAAGGCTGGATGTTTTTGTCAAAGCAGTTTGAAATTTTATTTTAAAGTAGATAAAATAAAGCAATTAAGTGAAACATCTTTTAACATTCACATAAGCTAATGGTAAATAAACAAACATAATATATATTCTTCTTTTTATAGATAGATGTATTGATATATAAGTAGATCTGCAGCATCTTCTAGGCCTCCATTTTCTCAGTCCACTATCTCCTTTAGACCTGGGGAAAAGATGATCAGTTTTTTTAACAGTACATAAGCATCATGTATTAAGATGTCATATTAATATTAGAGTTGTACCTTTCAGATGGTCTTGAATCCACCTTGCTTTTGGATCAGAGCAGAACTTTTCCTTCTGTGTGTAGAATCTGCAGGACAGATGAAATGAAATAATAAAAAAATCATGCATTTCACATTCTATAACATCCCACATGGGAATCAGAGATTCTGATCAGAGGCGGACAAAGTACTCAACTTCATTACTTGAGTGAAAGTACTGATACTGCTGGTCAAATATTACTCCAAGTGTAAGTTGTAAAGACAGATTTTTACTTACGTAAAAGTACAGAAGTACTTGCTTTTAAAAGTCCTTAAAGTACCAAAAGTAAATGTCTTTTTTTATGTCAATGCACTGTTTCATTGTTGTACATAGTAGTACTTACAATACTTCTGAAGCAACTTACAATACAATACACCTACTTAATACACTGACTAGCTCGTAGTATATTTGGAATAAAGAGCTTTAAGAATGTTAAAAACAATATAGGCAAAAACTATTGTTTTTACACACCCACACACCCCCAAAGCAGGCTGTTACTGATCCTCAAACAGCTATGGAATATCTCTGTGTAGCCATTCCTCACATTTGAACAGATGTGCGAACAAGAAAAATTTGCTGTAAAACAGACGGCATAAGGAAGACGATAAAGAAAATTAAGAAAAAAAAAAAAATCTGCTTTATAACCCAGCAACACAACTGTATCTGTATAACTTTACAACAGCAACACTTCTTTAACAAAAAGCAAAACAGCAAGACTTATTTGACATCTAAACAAAAATTTTAAAAATGCTGCTGCAGTGAATGCAGTGCTGCTTCAGTCAAACACCTTGTTTAACGTTTGTGTTTTATTAGGAGATGCACAAGTACAGCTCTTTCTGGGCTGTCTAGGTAATATTTTCACTTACAAAATTAGCAAAAAATCAGACAATATTGTGTCTAATATATACCACAATATCAGTTTCTTATTATTGAATTGTTGTAAATATATATCACATTTGCAGCTGGTCAGTGTTTAAAAAATGCTGGGGAATCTCTTCATGTAGCCCTACAAGAGTGTTTACTGATAAACTGTCTGAAAAAAAGAAAGTCACGTTTAGACAAGAAAAAAAAAAAATCACCACACACTGACTTTCAAAGCACGCAAGATAATAACGACTTCTACTTCGCGAACTTTTGAACGGAAATGCTAGGGGAGTTTGAAAAGTCACTATTTGTCTTTCAATGTAGTGAAGTAAAAGTTATAAGTCCAGAAACAAATATACAAGTTTAAAGTACCGTACCAAAAAGGTTATTATACAATACTCGAAGTAATATACTTAGTTACTGTCGCCTCTGATTCTGCGCTATCCAATAGTTTCATTGTAGACGGGATTCTTGCCTTGCGTACGTCTTGACAAACAGCACCACTCCAACATCGAAGGGATGAGATCTGATTAAAGAGCGACAGCGAGAGAATTCCACCTATCATACTGTGCGTCGACTATGTGTGAAAAATAGTGGTTGTGATCTTGCTAGGGCTCAAAGAAAACATACACAGACTACAGTTAAATGCCTATATATGCATTCTATAAATGCAACTATATCTATAGTATTATATTATATCTATATAATATATTATATATCTTAGGATATATATATATATATATATATATATAGTTAGTTCACACAACAAAATAAAAATTCAAAACATTTTCTTCTGTCTCCCACATAAGAAATAAAGGCATACAGGTGAGAACCAACATGAGGACGAGTAAATGATGACAGAATTGGAGGTATTTGGGTAGATTCTGCCTTTCAACACTAGGTTCGGGATTAAAAGTAGCATGAATTAATGAATATAAATAGAAATGGTTTAAATCTATAATAATCACAACGAAGGACAATTATAAAATACAAATTCAGCAATAAAAAATACCAAAACTTACAGCCGTCTTGCTGCGCAGTAACGTACACAAGAACCATCATCATCAGAGCTAATTTCCAGCACAGCTGCATGATGTTGGTGTAAAATATTCAGATAACCACAAGATGAATATGTCTGAAGGCTAGCTTCTGTTTTGAAGATGCTGTCTAGACCCAAGTCTTTTTATATGATGATTTTCAGGACAGGATATTCACTTCCTTTACATCTCTAACCAGTAAGAGGTAGCTTGCTGACCCCATGTGACAAAAGTCAAATTCATGATCACAGCAGTATTATATCCTGAAGATTTAGTGCTCTTCCTAAGGTTTCTCATTATCAGCAGCACATTAATAACTTTTTAGAATTTTTTCTTTTTGTATAATTTTGTATAATTATAACTAACATTTATTTTTCTTGCAGGCTTAACATTTTTATGCTTTTGTGTAGTATCTTCAATAAAGATCATGTTGCTACTTCTCTTGAGTTTAAGTCAACACTTTACTTTCTGTTTGCAGCAATCACAGCAACAGTCATGAAGACTGCATGTCTCCCGCAAGGAACATAATCTTCAGCTAATTTACCAAGTAAGAGCACAACACTTGCAATACAAAAACGACACCTAATGGTTATTCCAGGATACTACATTTTGAGTACTGAATGTCCCCAACACTCAAGCCAAATTTGGTTAGTGTGTGGCAATAACACGTGCATATGGACAGAACGGCAAGACATCTGAATAATAACCACATGACTTAAGGTAATCAAAACCAAATTTAAATGAAAGCGTATTCATAGGCATTGTCTGAAATCTGTGTGGTTACTGCTGTGCAGCAGGTATAGTGGAACACTAGAGATCTTAGTCTGAGTGATGGTGTTCATAAGGGGAGGTCTTTTAAGAGATGTACAATAGCAGTCAGATGGAAGAAATGCGTCACAAACTTACCACCACCCTTTTGAACCATTGCAAGTGATCAACAAAGCATTCACACCTCTCACCCATTATGCAGTCAGTTTACCCATCAACCTAATTTATGAGAAACTAATTTTAGGCAAAAATGCACATCTTGAAGTTGAAATGTTCAATCTCTAATGTGTAACTATTGGATTGGAGAAACTGGGTGTTTCTTCAACTACTGTATAAGGACATTTGCTTCAGATTTTTTTTTTTTCAGAAAAACATTTCAACCACATTCCCATTTCTACCACATATCACATTATGTATTGTTTTTAATATTCTTTGGAGGTGTGACATTGTGAGAGGTAGGGTATCACCAAAGTGTGGGTTGCTTCACAGATCAAGTCCAGGCTGAGGTCAAGCTACAAGTTTCTTTTTTTTGATCATCAACTCCAAAAGCCAAAAGTTAGAACAAAGGAAAAACTTATCCAGCTTCTCTCCACACACACCACACACCAACAAAAGAGAATCAACGTTCCTTTGTTCCCAGCTCATCACTAGCTTTTTTCCTTCACTCCCAACAGTTGTCTCCCCCGCCGAGGAACATGGTAGCTGTAGTTCAGGACCAGGTGGCCATCTTGGTTTGTAGTCCACATTGCTGCAGCCATCTAGATGGCACATACCGTCCCTCTATGACACATCTCAGGATGCCACAGAAGAAATTAGGGTGGTGAATAAAATAATATTATTCATATTTTTAATGAATTTTCATATTTGAATATTTAAAGAGCAGGAGGGTAGTAAAAATTAAACCGTAAGAGAAAAAAAATCTATACAGAAAATTCCTTCATATTAACACAGTACACTGGACACTATTTTTACGGACTTAACCTTTATATGACGCGAATAAACTGAATATAATGTAACCCCTGGGACATAAAAAATGCAAGTTCAAGGAATGTCCAAGTCCCAACTATTATGTCTTTAATATAATGTGGCTTGATGATATTTTGGTATTGACGTAAATTAAACGGATAAATCAAACATACATGAATAGGTGGAAAAAAGACTTTCTCATTGTCAGCACTCAAGTTCATGCTGTACCAACTTATTCATGCTATGTAACATTTGATTATGGATGATGAAATATATATTATCAGTAGTACAAGGTACAATACATAGCAATAAATAGTACATAACCTGCAACCAGCCGTGAAGAAAAGAATAAAGATGAAAAGACGTCTTAAAGTCTGAAGAAGGACCTCTTGCACACATTCAGAAACATCAACCACAAACAAAACCAGTAGATGCTGATCACAGTTTATTTGTAGTTTCAGATTGCAGTTGTTCATTTGCATCATCAAATAAAGAAAAAAAATTCCAGGTTTGTTCTCACACAAATCAATCTAAAATTCACTCAGACTTGCGTCAGCCTTCTTGACTCATGAGTTAATGACACAAGTCCATTACCAGTACATTGCGTGAAATATATTTCAATGTGAAATATAACATATACTAATATTTTATTTAAACCATTTTGTTACAGTTTCACTATAATTCAGTTTCTGAATAAATTAAGTACTTTCACTCTCAAATTGCAAAACATGTATTTGCCAACATACATAATATTTTATATATTCAATTGAAATATGCATAAATCACAAACATGTTCCAGATACAACAGAAAAATGTAATTTTTCTCATTTAAAATTTTAAAATAATTTTAAAACTTGTAACTTCTTAGAGGATGTGTTCTCCCATTAATTGTAGCAACATGGTTCATAATAAGCTGACAGTTGTCTGGGTAGATCCTCTCACACGAGCTCAGTCACTAATAGATGATGTTGATCGTGGCGTGGTGTTGGTTTTTTTGCTGTAAAAACAACAAACAAAACAAAAACAGCATGAATACAAGAATACTACACTAAAACACTATGTGCTTTTTATGTTGCTATATTTCAACATACTAGTTGGGTTTAACTTACAAAAACTGTTTAACTTTCTCCCGCACCCATCGTTGTCTAGGATCACAGCAGAAATCTCCCCGCTCCGTCTCAAAGCTGTCAAAGAGAATAAAAACATTGAAAACACAGAAATGTAACATCAGATGCTGTTGATGTCTAATCATGACATGTTTTCTTTAGAAAGGAACTGTGATTCTTACATGACGGCCTTCACACATGGAAGACTTTCGTTTTGCATCGTGATTTTGATGATGGGATCGGTCACCTTGGCTCTGGAGACTTTAGTGCAGCATGAGTACACCACTTCACCTGCAGCTACAGTGAGGCAAAAGAACTGGGTAAACCTCAATATTCTGCATTGTTCCATCAGATAGAATAATGAATGAACAGTTAAAGCTCTTCACCTGTTGTAGTCCAGATCACAGATGCAATGACCACCGCAACAGCCAAACTCCTCATGAGGATCCTGCGTGTCTCCATTTGTCACAGTAGATCTTCAGTGCTCACTTCTTGAGTCAGAGAGAATATATTCAAGACTCTTACTAGCTCGTCTTAAATAGTCAATAAAGCTGAACTTAAACTGCATGGGCTGCATCCTGTCCATTGCGGCTGCGTTTATTTTTTGTAGATGATTTCATAATTTTTCTGTTTTATTACTATATCTGGCTTTCCGTGTAGTTTAGATTGGGAGTGAGCTCATTAGTAATAGTAGGTGTAAATGTCAAGTGCTAAATTAATATATATGTAAATGTAGATGGGGGAATCTCTGTTTGATGGGGGATTCTTCTTGCATGATATTTAATTTCTAACCTTGCTGTCAATCATTTAACTGATATAAACTCAGTGTATGCTGAAAAAGCATTTTATTTTTAATATGTCAATAGGACAATTCAGCATATCAACAGAGTGTTCCCCCCCCAAATATATTATATCTTGTAAGGCCAGTCAGTTGTCAAATGAAGCAAAATAGGAAGGAAGAGCTGATTGAAGAGGTTTGTTGGGGAGTTTTGCTAGCTGGTGGGATAGCATGCAGGTCAAGTTTTTCCATTTCACAATATTGCCACACTTAGATGCTCATACTGTTAGATTCTTCTGAAATGCAAGACACTGTTTCAGTTTTGTCGTCAGATGGTTTCTCCCGTACGACAGTAAGTCGTTTACGGAGTGTCGTGGACCTTTTGGGAAAGGGTTTGAGAGCTAATCAGATATATATGGCAGTTTGAACCATTTTAGAGTTTACAGGATTAGATTACAGAATTTAGATATAGTGTCTGAGGACCATGATGCTTCTGCCCATCTCGGAGGTTGAGGAGCCCAGTGTGGAAGCTGGAGGAGCTGAACACACAGTGCTAGCTGAAGCATCCTTTCCTTTCCTTTCCTTTCCTTTCCTTTCCTTTCCTTTCCTTTCCTTTCCTAAACTAATCTAATCTAAACTAAACTAAACTGGTTAGACTTATCGTTTCCTCACTTACCGGTGTACGGCAGGGAGGACGTGAGCCCCCGGCGGGCGTCTCGTTCTGGAGTCCAAGCCCCGGAGCACTTTGCGGTGGCAGGTGGGGAGTTTGACTGGGGCGGTACACCTGTCAAACGGTAACGCAGGTGTCCTAAGGCGAGCTCAGGGAGGACAGAAACCTCCCGCGGAGCAGAAGGGCAAAAGCTCGCTTGATCTTGATTTTCAGTATGAGTACGGACCGTGAAAGCGGGGCCTCACGATCCTTCTGGCTTTTTGGGTTTTAAGCAGGAGGTGTCAGAAAAGTTACCACAGGGGTAACTGGCTTGTGGCGGCCAAGCGTTCATAGCGACGTCGCTTTTTGATCCTTCGATGTCGGCTCTTCCTATCATTGTGAAGCAGAATTCACCAAGCGTTGGATTGTTCACCCACTAATAGGGAACGTGAGCTGGGGTTAGACCGTCGTGAGACAGGTTAGTTTTACCCTACTGATGTACCGTCGTTGCAATAGTAATCCTGCTCAGTACGAGAGGAACCGCAGGTTCAGACATTTGGTGCGTGTGCTTGGCTGAGGAGCCACTGGTGCGAAGCTACCATCTGTGGGATTATGACTGAACGCCGCTAAGTCAGAATCCCGCCTAAACGTAACGATACCGCAGCGCCGCGGGACTTTGATTGGCCTGGGATAGCCGGTCGACCCCCCGGGGCCGGCCGGTGTGGAGAGCCGTTCGTGACTGGACCGGGGTGCGGCCGAACGAGTGCCGCCCCTCTCTGGAGACGCACCGCAAGTTTGTGGAGAACCCGGTGCTAAATGACTCGTAGACGACCTGATTATGTCTCTTAAGTCTAGTAGTGATTTTTATGCGCAACAGGATTTTTGTTAAGTTTTGAGAAAGAACCACATTCATCCGTCATGCAGAGCCGAAACACAACTAAAACAATGTTCTTCTGCAAAATGCATGCAGTTTTGTTTCTTAACCAAAGAGGGCAAAAAGTTACGTGACGTGCACCTTTAGCGTAAGTTAATCATGGCTCTTAAGTTTCTTTTTAGGAGTCCTGCCTTCTGATCAATGAATTGAACAGATGACAGAAATATGAGGTACTATTTGACTCCTTAAACTGATTTCCAAGTGCTAAGTTTAACCGTTTTTATTTTTAAATGAAAAAATCGATTCAATTAGAATAATAGGATAATCAGGAAGAATAAGTTGCCAATCAGATGAAATCAGTATTAATAAAAATTGAATCTTTGCACTACAAAATTAAACTAAAATCACCAGTATGTGCAACAAGGCCCTGCATTTGTCATTGAATCATTCATTCAATCAATCAATCTGTTCAAATGGCTGATTCATTCAGGAATGAAGCAAGTGACTGTCTTAAAGTAGAGGTCCCAACCACCGGGTCGCGACCCACTACCGGGCCGTGGAAGAATTGCTACCGGGTCGCAAGAACGTTCTGGGAAAAATGTGTATAGATATGACACTCTGTTATTTATTTGTTAAATAAGCTAATGAAAGATTGCTCTGAGCTGTCACATATTAGGGGTTAAAGGGATCACAGTTGATCCGTGATACGTATGGACAATACCCTATACTGTTCGGCACGCACGTGATTCGCAGATTAATTTGCCAATATACACGTTCAAGCAATTTTAAACCACAAAAATAAGAAACTAAAGAGAGCTCAATTCGATACTCACGCGCTGTTCTCGCACACAATCAACAACACCATACCGAGCAGACAGTGCGCGCAAAAGATATAGAGACGTGCTATCAGACAGCGCGAAAACACAGCGTTGCTGTAATGGTAGGTACCAATTAGATTATGTAAAACGGCATTGTCATTGTGCGTTAAATATTTTTTTCTGCTTATCCAAAACTAATCCGATCTGTGACTCAACCCCCCCCCCCCCACATATAATGCATGAACTAGAATACTATAATATATCTATATATCTATAATAGTATATATAACATATATACTATATAGATAAGATTTATATACAGAGTAATAGATATATAAGCGATATAAGCAGAAAAGATATATCCCCCTCCCCCCACAAGAGAACATTTCAAAAGTAAGCGTCCAGTGTTAAACAAGTGGAGACCCCTGTTTTAAGGATAGTTCAGTGTTAATTTATTCACCTCAGACCCCAAGATGTAGGTGACTTTTTTTGTTCCTGAAAACATAGTCCTTGGTGATTTCTAAAATGCAAGTGTCAGCTGCCCGTTTTTGAGAATAATCAAAAGCATATCAAGGAAAACAAAATTAATACCCATGGCTCTGGACGATAAATGGAAGTCTTATGAAGCGAAATGATTAATTTGTGCAAGAAACTGAACATTATTTACACCTTTATTGCCTGTAATCCATAGCCTAGGACTATGGTTTATCGAAAATTACTGTACTTCAGAAGAAAAAACCTACATCTTGGATGGCCTGAGAGTGAGTAAATTTAATAGCAGATTTTTAGGCATTGAATCATTGACTCACTTAATTTATTCTGAAATGCAGATTCATTCATCAATGCAAACAACATGTTTACTTGGAGGTGTACAGCAACTTTTTTGGAACTATGTTTGTTGACTAAATAGAGCAAAAATCAGATGTGTTTAATGTTCTAAAAAGCACATATCATATTTTTGTCCCGTCCATTGCTGTGGTCATCACTGCAATTTTGAGACTGATCCCGTATTCATATGTGGATGCCACTTCTGAAACTTTGCAGCATGTAAGTCACCACTGGTTCTCTTAGCAGCATAAAAAACTAAAAATGTATTCAAATTTTGAATAGCACTGACACTGGGCGTGCCCAAATATTTTTTCACAGTTGCGTTTTGCCAAGTAACAGTAATTTGCAGTTGCAAATGGAGGGTCATTCAGGGAACCCACTGAGTAACATATTCTCAAGAAGTAACACAACAAAAACACCCTTAAAAAAACAACAAAAAACAGACACAAACACAGACGCACACAAAATCACGTTTTTTTTGTTTTTAATAGTACCAGGTGATTAGCATCGAATACCACCATTTTATTATGGTGCTGTCAGGGTAGGCACATTTTTTAAAGGTAATTTTGAGAAACTATGTCATGTTAGTAAGTCTTTTAGAGATACTTGTAGTTGTTTTTGAACGTCTTGTTTGGGGGTGTGCTGTTATTTTGTTAATGTTTATTTCTGTTTATGAGTCCCATAAAATGTATAATTTGTTTAGTTGTTAGTCAACTAATCAGTGGTGACACTTTATTTGATTAATAAAATACATTATGACCCACTCTGTGAATTAGGTGCTGTACTCCACTAGATGGCGTACTTGCCATTATTGTAACTCAATATAGTTAGTAGGCAGAGGAATATTTCACCCAATATTAATTACTTCCATTCAGTTACAGGTGGATTAAATCTTTGAAGGCTCACAAGCAACATTATATTATCATTCTAATATCCCACGCAAGAGAAAAAGTCATACATATTGGTAATGACATGAGGATGAGTAAATACTAAAACACTGACAGAATTTCCTTTTGTGTCGACACCTATATCTATAATAATTCAGCTACAATATGATTACATACAGTCCAAAAGTCTGGATGTTTGTGTGAAAAGAAGCACAGTTTGAATGGTTATTTTTAAAAAATTGCATTTTAATTTTAAAGCAGATTAAACAAAGCAATTAACACATCAATTAACATTTACATAAGCTAAAGAGGATCTAATAGTTTTTTTGTTGTTGCTTAAATAAACATGCATAATATATATTCTCTTTTTAATAGATAGATTGATTAATATATAGATAGATTTGCAGCATCCTCTAGGCCTCCATTTTCTCAGTCCACTATCTCCTTCAGACCTGGAGGAAACATTATCATGTTATGAGTTGTTTTAATCAGTACATAAGCATCATATTAACATGTCATATTAATATTAGAGTTGTACCCTTCAGACGGTTTTGAATCCAGAGCGCTTTTGGATCAGAGCAGAACTTTTCCTTCTCTGTGTAGAATCTGCAGGAGATAAATAAACATGAAATGAAATGAACACAATATCATGCATATCAAGTTCTGTGAAATAACACTGTGTAGAGAGAGCTTACATTATAGCATCCACACATGGACTCAGAGCATTCTGATGCTTGTACCCAATCAGTTTAATTGTAGCAGGGATTCTTCCTTTTGACACCTCTTTACAGCAGCTCACTCCAACACGAGTGGGACGACGATCTGAAAGAGAGATTGAAATTGAAATCTCCACTGTATTTATATTGTGTGCATACTGTATATGTGTGAAAATGAGATGATCGTGATCTTGATAAGGGCTCCATCAAAGAAAACAAAACTGTGCTACATCTAAATGCAATATATAGTAATGGATTCACCATCATTAAAAGGATCGTCCACACAAAATGGAAATTCTGTAATCAGTTACTCACCCTCATGTCTTTCCGAACCTGTATATATTTATTTATGATATTATTAGCTATGAGAATCTGGATCACTCTCAGAAAAAAAGGTACAAAAGTTGTCACTGGGGTGGTACCTCTTCAAAAGGCACAACTTTGTACCTAAAGAGTCCATATTAGTGTCTAAAGTGTACATATTAGTACCTTTTAAAAAGGTACCGCCCCAGTGACAGCTTTTGTACCTTTTTTCTGAGAGTGTAGCTAAACAGTTTTGGTTCCCCTTGACATCTATAATATTTTTGGTCCATACAATGGAAGTTAATGGGAACCAAAACTGTTTGGTAACCAACATTCTTCAGAATATCTTCTTTTGGCTTCCACAGAAGAAATAAAGTCATACAGGTTATTGGGAATTACTTGAGAATTAGTAAATGATAACCAAATTAGCATTTTTGGGTAGATTAGGCCTTTAAACATCAATACTAGTCTGAAAACATGTTGGTGTGAATGAAATGAATCCAAAATGCAAAATTTGAGTATAAATGTAAAAAAGAAAACGTTATTTCAAATAATAATAATAATCAAAACAAAAGGCTTTATGGAAATACAAATCTAATATTAAAAAATCCCCAAACTTACAGTCTGCTCGCTGTGCAGTAA
>JADLZN010002719.1:0-22883 GCA_018155175.1 Sinocyclocheilus anophthalmus | reverse complement strand
CGACCGAACGTCCGCTCTGACGTTGAGCTTGGTTCTGATGAGCTGGCCTATGTCTTTAATGGAAACAGGGTCAGTGGTGTCGTATCAATCTCATTCTGCTGTGTTATATGGTACCAGGCTGTAGTGCCATCTTTCCGGCTAATTGGACCAATACATTTTGTGTGCCGCTCAAGTTGCTGACAAACTATTTTGGATAGCTGCAATAAACGCTGAATTACTCTCCTCTGCTCTTCCTGCAGGCTCAGCGATGGCACATTGGTAATGAGCCATTTGGCCGTCAATGGCAGTCTGGTGATGTGGTCGGGTGCATGATAGACCTCATTGAAATGAACATCATGTTCACTCTTAATGGCGAGATGCTGATCAGTGATTCTGGCTCTGAAATGGCCTTCAAAGATATTGAGATTGGAGACGGTGAGGATTTAGGCTATAACGTTGTTTATCAATGGGGTTTCAATTAGTTGTTTTGAAGGATAATGTGTTTTGTTTAATAAGCTTTGTCATTTAGCTGGTCAGGAAAAGTCTGTAGTTAGTTTCTGAATGAGTCTCACAAGGTTTGTTTTCAATCCTGGTCTTGGATTTAAAAAACTGTGTAATTAAAATGTATTTCTGATTACCACTGATTGGTTTTTTTTTGTTTTTACATTTAAAGAATATCCATAATAAATGGATTATATTTTCTTTTTCCCATCAAACACAAAATCTAAATTTTTGAAGATTATTGTGGCCTTGCTTTTTTTGTTTTGTTTTTTTGACAAAAAAAAAGCATCATAAAAATTGTCCATATGATTAATATGCTACATTTTAAGCCGTTCAATAGCTTTGGACCCATAAGGGGGGAAACAGGGCAAAATTTAAGTTATTCTCTGGGTTTTTCCTCAATCTAATATGATATGTGGCTTTAGTAGGCCATTTCATGACTACAGAAGACTTTACATTTAGTGCATGTGAATTAATTTAAAGTTTGTTATAAAAAAAAAAGAATAAGGAGTTTGCAATTACAACAATTTTGAAAGTTCTGTCAAAATACTATCTTGAGGCAATGCAGAATTAGATTTGAAGTACAAATCACTGTTCTCCTCTGTAAATAGTGAAAAGCATGGTGGTATAGTTCGTATGTGTGGGGTGCGGTAAATCTGTATATCGGTCGATCTCTCTAATATTAAGTATATGGTTACAACACAAATCTCCTTCCTCAGTCAATTTATGAAAACTAAGCTCTAAAAACAGGCCAGAAATAATCAATATGAAGCATTTAATGTTATAGCCTAAGTCTTAAAGGTCTATTTTTTGGGTGTGTGTGGTGTGGTGTGTGTGTGAGAGTGTGTGAGTGTTTGTATATGCATGTTGTGCAGGTATTGATTATTTATTGTTCACAGTGGGGTTAATTGTTTTAATATTTAGATTGCTTTATACCTTTTAAAGGGTTAGCAATAGATTAATAGATTGTTAAATATGACATGTAACAAGTTGTGATATTTAAATTGATATTTATATAGAAACTGTTCTTTTTTTAATAAAGTAATAAAGATGTATAATATCAGTAATTTATCGGTTATCGGTCATTAAAATGAACATACAGGTGCATCTCAATAAATTAGAATGTCGTGGAAAAGTTCATTTATTTCAGTAATTCAACTCACAAATTGTGAAATCGTGTATTAAATAAATTCAATTCGAAATTGTGAAACTAGTGTATTAAATAAATCAATGACAACAGACTGAAGTAGTTTAAGTCTTGGGTTCTTTTAATTGTGATGATTTTGGCTCACATTTAACAAAAACCCACCAATTCAACAAACTAGAATACTTCATAAGACCAATTAAAAAAATTGCTGGCCAGTCAAGCACACCAACACCATGGTCATTTAACCAACTTTTGGTGCTTTTGGCAGTGTGGGCAGGTGCCAAATCCTGCTGGAAAATGAAATAAGCATCTTCAAAAAGCTGATCAGCAGAAAGAAGCATGAAGTGCTCAAATTTCTTGGTAAACAGGTGCAGTGACTTTGGTTTTCAAAAAAACACAATGGACCAACACCAGCAGATGACATTGCACCCCAAATCATCACAGACTGTGGAAACTTAACACTTCAAGCAACTTGGGCTATGAGCTTCTCCACCCTTCCTCCAGACTCTAGGAACTTGGTTTCCAAATGAAATACAAAACTGCTCTCATCTGAAAAGAGGACTTTGGTCCACTGGGCAACAGTCCAGTTCTTCTGCTCCTTAGCCCAGGTAAGACGCCTCTGACGTTGTGTGGTTCAGGAGTGGCTTAACAAGAAAAATACGACAACTGTAGCCAAATTCCTAGACACGTCTGTGTGTGTGGTGGCTCTTGATGCCTTGACACCAGCCTCAGTCGATTCCTTGTGAAGTTCACTAAAATTCTTGAATCGATTTTGCTTGACAATCATAATAAGGCTGCGGTCTCTCGGTTGGTTGGCAACTTTTTCTTCACCCTTTTCCTTCAACTCAACTTTCTGTTACCATGTTGGCTACAGCACTCTTGAACAGCCAGCTTCTTGGCCCATGAATGTTGTGGCTTAACCTCCTCTGTGAAGGTGTAAGAGTGTCTCTGACAAACTGTCAGATCAAGCTGTTTCCCAGATTGTGTAGCTAGTGAACAAACTGAGGGGGACCATTTTGAAGGCTCAGGAACCTTTGCAGGTGTTTTGAGTTGGATTAGCTGATTGGCATGTCACCATATTCTAATTTGTTGGGATAGTGAATTGGTGGGTTTTTGTTAATGTGAGCCAAAATCAATAAACAATTAAAAGAACCAAAGACTGAAACTACTTTAGTCTGTGTGCATTAAATTTATTTAATAAACAAGTTTCACAATTTGAGTTTCAAACGCGTTTGAAGTACTGAAATAAATGTACTTTTCCACGACATTTTAATTTATTGAGATGCACCTGTAGTTACTGGCTTATTAGAAGATGTTATGTTGTCATGAAAAAAATTAAATGCTACAGTTTAGAACAATATGAACCCTTGAAGCTGTGAAAAATGTACAGTTAAACTGAATGTTACAGAGACTTGGGAGAAAGTAATAGCAAATTGTGATGTACCCTCAAAATCATCTCATTATGCATATACTGATTATTCATACACATGGCTATGGCTGTGGTTTAGATTAGAATCACCTAAATTGTTTAAATGATGATGGAAATGCCCTCGGAAAATAGAATGACTTCATATTTGCATTATGAACTGCACCAGGAAGACACACCCTGTACATTGCGCTTTCTCTGTGTTTATTTCTTTGGTTCATATTGTTGTAGAGTATGTTGTATACAACGTTGTCATGCTAGCACATGTTCCAGCACAAGTGGTGGTGATTTTAAATATGTAAACTTAATTTTAGATCAAGGCTGATGTGAGATCCATCTCAGAGTGCAGACCTCCATTCAACATCTCGTGACAAAATGCACCAAGACAGATGAAGTGCTGAAAATGAAACAATTTCTTGGTCTAATCCGACAAGGTTGGAAAAGGGTCCATGTCTTTGGGGAGGGCTGGAAGATTTGTCTTTCTCTGACACCCCCTTCTCCTGGATCTGCCAAGCAGTTCCTGTAACATAATCCTCCTTTACGCCAGTACTTATCTGTTGATCCATGCACAGGTATAGGGCAAGCTCTGCATGCTACACCTGGCGGATGATATTCACTTGAGTCGCTCAAAACATTGGATAGTCCTCTTGACTCCAAGCGTTTGGCCTTTTGTGCTCCAAGTCACTAAGAGCCTAAATGATTACATGGCTGTCCATCACTTAAGCTTTGTGGATCTTTTTAGCTCTGGCTTAGTTTTAGTATGCTTTTTGGTTAAAGGAAACTAATATGTTTTCTGCCTTTGCGTGTTTATCTTGAGTAATAAACCTCAGTAATAAAAAGTAATTTGTGCAATAATTTACAGTCTGTAAATTCTGCAAACGCCTTGACTTGCCTAATACATCCTTTTTAATTAAAGGTGTCATATGATGCGATTTCAAGTTTTCCTTTCTCTTTGGAGTGTTACAAGCTGATTGTGCATAGATAAGATCCCTGAAGTTGCAAAGACTAAAGTCTCAAAACCGAAGAGATATTCTTTATCAAAGTTAAGACTCTGCACGGCCCCTACTAAAACGGCTCGTTCTAACACGCCCCCACATATCTACATCACTATGTGGAAATATTTGCATAAAACCGCCCAAACGTGCACGCAAAGAAAGAAGGCGTGGTTTCAGTAACAGTTAGTGTTGAAGCAGCCATGTCAGGGAGACGCTGTGTGTTTCAAGGCGAAAGATAAAGCACTTTATTTGGCCTTCCGAAAAGTAGATGCATTTAGGAATCTTTAGAATTCTTGCAACCCACGAACAGCAATGCAATTGTATGGATGACCGTTTCGTGAACCTAGGAGGGGAGGTAATTCTGACTTTGCTATGACAATCTGGCTCTTCTGAATCAGCGACTGTATGTATGTTTTTTTTTATTAGTTTAAGTATTTGCTATTGTTTTTTTTTTCGATGTTCAATGCGGAGGTTTGCACATGGGGTGTGTGTGGTTGTGTGTGAGCGTGAGAGAGAGAGAGGAGAGTGTGAGAGAGAGAGATGAGCCACATCCAGTGGAGTCAGATGTCTTAACCGTGGCTTGTGTACTGCAAACACATATGTGTCTGTCACGAGACTCTGTTCCCCTTCCAGGCTCAGTCTTTACATTTATTTTGAAAGATGAAGTTGCGATTATGGTAAGGGCATTACATTTCCGACGAGTGCTTGCGGTGTTCGGCCAATCACAATGCACTGGGTCAGCTGGCCAATCAGAGCAGACTGCGGAAGGAGGGACTTTGTAGAAAACGAAGCATTTGAGAGAGGCGGGGCATAAAGGACCTACAATAATGTACAGTATTGAAAAATAATGTGTTTTTTGAACATTAAAGAATGTCAACATGTTCTGTACCCCAAATACAAAAAACCCAAAAAAAAAAAAAAAATTTGAAAATGATCTTAAAAAAGCATCATATAACCCCTTTAACAATTAATTAGCAGTTAACAATTGTTCTCAGTGTATTCTATTCACATGCCCTAGATTGCTCAAAGGGTATGGTGTCGGTAATAAGTGTGCTGTAATTTACATTGCATAAATGTCAGTTAAGTGACAAATTAACGAACTAATTGGTGTCCACAGGCCCAGCTCAACCTCCTGGTTGTCCTGCATCGTCTAGCGGAGGAGTCCAGGGTGAATGCCTTTGAGGAGAAATCAGCAACCATCAAAGTTCACCACGTCAGAGCTGTTGCGAAGGTATCCAACACCACCATAATAATTAAGCTAATTAAGATGCCTCTAAGCTGCATTAGATCAATGTAGCTATGTAGACACTAAAACTTTCAAGCAATATCCCTCATGTCGAGTAGCTGAAAATATTGACATTTTATTTTTGCCCTGCAAAGATTGTTATTTATTATATATTTATATAGTAGATTTATAAAATTGTATTTAATATATAATAATACAATCATTATAGGAATCCTTTGTTCTTTCCTGAACCTTTGTTCTGTGAGTGTAGGTCTCTCATGTAAACATTTAGTTGTGTTTATTATTTCGTAAAGGTTAGAAAGTGACTTCTTTTTATCTCTGGTCTGTGCACCATTGAACTATCAGACAAAATGTACTTCCAACTTCCCTTCTTTATATTTCAATTGATTTATTTTAGCCTGAGGTCCAACAATGTTTTGAGGCAGTGATGTTCTCTAACAAGCACAGTGGGTACCTGAGATTGGCTGGGTTAGGTTTCCAATGCATATTAATTTGATCAGGCTGCATTGTTAGCAGATGTCACCTGTGGCCGCCCTATTGATCTTCTCAACAGTATGTGTTACAGCAATCAATTTGTTCATTAGTGGACTGCCAAGAGCTACATTAGGTGAATGGCAGCTTATCTGCAGGTCCAGTCTGTTAGCAGTGCAGCCTGTTTTTTAGAGTGAGACTGGGTGAGTTCATATCAACACACAAATGGAAAGAAATTGGCAGCTGCATGCTCCCGGTGCTGATTATGATAGATTCTAATATGACTTTAAACACCATACTGGAGTGCATGGAATTTTGTTTTAAACAAATCAGAATAAAACCGTACAAAACACACTCCCAGTCACCCGATCATGTCCAGGTCAAAAAAAGAAATTATATATTCCATAAAGAATGGAGGCATAATTTTAGTTAGTTTTTTTTTTTTTTTTCCACTGAACAAATTTTAAACAGTCCACCCCAATTCTGGAAAAAAAAAAAAAATACCAAGCATCTGACGTGAGCGACTTTGGGAAGGCAGAAGGCATTTCTTGTAACAGACTAAATATTCAGGAATGAAAGCATGTGGCTGAAGTGTAATCATAAATGCAATCCATGCTTTGGCAGAGTTGCAGTGTTGATTGCTGTTAGATTTAGTTTAGATAGAGTTTTACTGTAGATTAGGCCCAGCTGAATCTCCTGTAATTTTTATTTATTTATTTATCTATTGTTTTGAGGCTCAGGCCCTGCATGACCTGAAAAAGGAATTAAGGCAGCAAATGAACACACTCGTATTGCAGCCGGAATCCGGCTACATCATCTTGCAACCACCCCTTTGATGGATATTCTCTCCAGCGCTATAGATCTGAATGGGGCACCACATCAAATGAGTCACAATAACACTGAACAGAGATCCGGACAATTTTGAGTCAACGCGCTGCGTTTATTTTCACGAGGGCAGGCAGCTTATTTGATTAAGATGTAATTGTGTGCAGAGTGCTCCTTGTACAGATGCACTTGAGCAGCAGGGGCATGAAATATGCTCTGCTTGTTCCAAATCAAGAGCGGAGTCATGATGGTCTGTCACAACTAAACATGTTAGGAATTACATGCTTTACAGAGTTCAGGCGCAGACTGGTTCAGTATGGCTGCCTCTGAAAACAGGTGTGTATGTAGAGCTCTGCTATGGAAAGTGGAAATTTGAGGGGGAAAAAACCAGGGGTGTAACAGAAAAACTGGGTGTTTCTAAACGATATAGGCTAAATTATATATTAATAATTTTATATGTATGTATGTTTGTATGTATCTATCTACTGTAAATTGACTTTGCAGGTGCAAGGGTCCTTAAAATACAAAATTGAAATAAATGCACTCTGGCTATTGTTCGCATTCTAGTGATTATCCCTTTGCGTGTCAATGGTGCTGCCCCCTGCTCTAAATAATTGTTTCTTCCCTTTGTTGTTACAGAAAATGTTAAAGAGCACACGTGGATGACGGAAGTTCCCCATCACAACCCTTTATTTGTTCAACAGCATTGACCCCATGAACTAAAATTTACTTAAAGTCTTCAGTATGTGTGAGCTATAGTATAGAGCACACAATGTATATGGACTGTCATAAACATAAACATTTTACTTTTATTCATTCCTTAGAACTTTTACGTGCACGATGGAATTTGTTGCTTTGTCTCAGCGTCGGGCCCATTATTAGGCTGTGATTAATTTCTCTTCATGATTGTTGAACTTTTTTTCTTCTAGTTTTGTGTAAATCATGTATGATGGACAGTATCTAACCCAGATATCTAAAGCAACACCTGTGTCCCTCATCTCGTTGGATCGTATTATGACTTAATACCTGTTAATAAACAATTTGTACCACTTAACTTGGGTAACACATGGTTGAGTAACCGTGCAGTGTTTCTTTCTTCGCTCTGTAAAGCAACAAGATATTTGGCTCTCGGCCATCGACAACACTGGGAATATTATCTGTGGCTGCTCACAAAAGCAGGTTTTTAGCAGGAAAGTTCACTCAGATGATATTTCGCTCTCCTGTATTGACTCGGTATCAGATTGACATCTTGTAACGAGATAATAATTTTATTTCAAATTTAATTACTAATATCTGAGTGACCTATAAGAAAATACACAAAATCTGTTAAGAACATGGCCAAGATACCATAAAATCAGTTAAATGCAGTTAACATTTGAAATTTTATGTATATATACTTTGACATTTTCATTACAAGAGCTAAAACAAATCTCAAGTACTTGAATTGTGAAATTGACTTAGTTGAAGAGGTTTTAAATAAGATCTGAAAGGAATTTTCCATCCTACCATTGGATACTGCCTGATTGTGTTTCTGACATATAGTACCATTCAAAAGTTGAGCATGGTAGGATTTATAAATGTTTTTTGAAAGAAGTCTCTTATGCTCACCAAGGATGCATTTATTTGATCAAAAAGCAGTAAAAACAGTGATATTGTGAAAATATTTTAACATTAAAAAAAAAAAAAAGTTTTTTATTTTATTTTATGCATTATGTGTGATTGCAAAACTGAAATGTCAGAACCATTACTCCAGTCTTCAGTCTTCAGTCTTTTTTTTTTTTTTTTTAATAAGAAAAGAAAGAAAGAAAAATATCATTACCGAATGAACGAGGGTTGCTTTTCCATCGGTATTTCTCGACGTTTCCCGTCGGATGACAGACGGAATTGGGATCTCCTTAGAGAGACCAATCTACTTCTGGATTTAAACCGAAACGAGCCAATGGCACATTGGCATGCGATTATTGCATCCAGCTGCGCTGATCACAGCGTGAGCATAAAAAGGCAGCAAATGCAACGCATACCAGCTTTTCGCTTCTGAGCCGAGCGATCACATCGTTCTGCTCCTGACTCCTCTACTGAGAGAAAAGACTGAACGAGTTCAGCACGCTCTTGGAGAGCTCTTCGTGTTGGCGGTACGGCGCTTCAGCGGTGGTGGTTTCCCGTGTCAAGTGGGTTGCACACATCAGGCTGCACTACCCCCTGGTTGTGTTGCAGGGGATAATCTCCCCTGTGCGCCTCAGCACGCTAAAAGAGCTTTTTCCCTAAAAGAGCAATTTCGGGTGTATCTTTTTAAAGACGACGTTGCGTGGCAACCTTGACGTTACGTCTTTGTAAAGACGACCCAACACCGGACCATGCTCATCCTCCTCCTCCAGCTGGCAACAACGAAGGTCCTACTCACGCACCCTCTGCCAACCTGTGGAACCAGGTAAGCATTGCACCGCACACTCAGACCCTTCTTCGATCTGCTCACAAGCCACCCAAGTTGGGTCCCTGCGTTCCACTTCGCTGCCCCACTGCGGGTATGGCAGTGGTTCCATTGGTCCCGCTTGCATGGTATCTGGGTGCCTGGCTAGAGCTACCCAGCCCGTCTTGCTGGTTTCTGCAGTCCATCAGCCTCGGCTATGCGATTCAGTTCGCCTGGCACCCTCCCAAGTTCAGGGGCATCCACTTCACATCAGTGAAGGCAGATACGGTGGCAGTCACGACGCTGGGGCTGCTCCATATGAGACCGTTTGCAGCACTGGCTCCATGGCCGAGTCCGAGGTGGGCGTGGCAGTGCGGTACTCACCGGGTCCAAGTTACACCGGCCTGCCGTCAAACCTTCACCCCGTGGTCAGACTTTGCGTTTCTCTGGGCAGGAGTGCCCCTAAAACAGGTCTTCAGACATGCTGTGGTTTACACGGATGCCTCAACCACCGGCTGGGGGGCCACGTACAACGGGATTGCAGTCTGTCAGAGGTTTGGACGGGGCCCCAACTGCACTACCTGCCTCGAGTTGCTGGCAGTGCACCTCGCCCTGAGCCGTCTCAAAGGGCGCTTACGAGGCAAGCATGTACTAGTCAGCACGGACAACACAGTGACCGTTGCGTACTTCAATCGACAAGGTGGTCTGCGCTCCCGTCGTTTGTCGCAACTCGCCCGCCACCTCCTCCTTGGGAGTCGGAAGGTTCTGAGGTCACTTAGTGCCATTCACATTCCGGGTCTGCACAACCGTGCAGCCGACGAGCTGTCTCGAGCTGCGCTCCCGGGAGAATGGCGACTCCATCCCAGACGGTCCAGCTGATTTGGAGAAGTTTCGGAGCCGGGGTCCGTAGGTAGACCGGTTCAGAGTCGTGCTTTATTTCCTGCAGGATGGGTTGGAGCGAAGGTTGTCTCCCTCCACCCTCAAAGTCTATGTTGCTGCAATCGCTGCTAACCACGACCCCGTAGAAGGGAAGTCACTGGGGAAACATAACCTGGTCATCAGGTTCTTTAAAGGGGCGAAAAGGTAAATCCTCTACGGCCCCCCTCTATACCCTCTTGGGGCCTTGGGCAGGCGGTCGAGCTGAAGTTTCTGTCAATGAAAACTTTACTCCTGCTTGCACTGGCCTCCATCAAAAGGATAGGGGACCTGCATGCATTTTCGGTCGAAGATTCGTGCCTAGAGTTCGGGGATTCCCAGGTAACCCTGAGGCCCCGGCCCGGTTACGTGCCCAAGGTTCCTGCTACTCCCGTCAGGGATCAGGTGGTGAGCCTGCAAGCGCTGCCTCCGGAGGAGGCAGACCCAGCCCTAGTTTTGCGCTGTCCCGTCCGAGCCTTAAGGTGCTACATAGACCGGACGCAAAGCTTCAGGACCTAAGACCAGCTCTTTGTCTGTCACGGAGGTGGCGAAGGGGGACTGCCGTCTAATCAGAAGGTGGCCCACTGGATAATGGAAGCCATCACCCTGCGTATAGGCACAGTGGTGCCTGCCCGTTCAGGTGCGAGCTCATTCAAATGCGTATTGCATCCTCCTGGGGCTGGCGCGTGGCGCCTCCTGGCAGATATCGTAGAGCTGCGGGCTGGGCGGACCCCCTAAACTGGTCCGCTACATCTGCGCCTTCGTGTGGAGAGCCGTATTTACTCCGGGTTCTCACCTCAAAACGGGTAGAAGCACTGAGATGCACAGCTTTTGGTCAGGCTGCTAAAAACCACTCAGGGCGCCAATAGTGTAGACTGTTGAGTCCTCCGTCCCACGGCAGCAGATGTGGCGGACACAAGCGTCCGGCGCCCAGGCTTTCCACTCGTTGTTTCTTCTTCACTCGTTGAATCCTCAAGAACTGGTAGAAGGCTGGGTTCTATATGTAAGACCTAAGTGGATCTCATTTGTGTTAAATCCACGGTATAGCCTCAAGCCCGTGTTTCCCCGGCAGACTTTTGCCATTCCAAGAGGGTTCAATCACCTTTATTCTTCCATATGCACCTAAGGGATGGCTATATGTGTATTGCTTCCAAAACCTCCTTTGGGAAGGTTGGAGCTTCCGTAACGTCCCTGTTCCAAGTAGAACGGGTACGTTTTCTCAGTGTTATCCAGTCTTACTCATTGGGTAGTGCCATAGCAGCAGTAGCTGGTCCTCTTGTGCAAGCCCTGGCTTACTCCAAAAAGTAGGGGTGCAGGTAGCTTCCACAGGACAATGGAAGGGGCAGTACCTGTGGCCCTTTGTTAGGGATCCCAATTTGTCGGTCATCCGACGTGACGTCGAGAGTGACCGACTGAAAGGAAACGAGGGTTACCATACGTAACCGAGACGTTTTGAATGGTAGTGTATGCAGTGTCTCCAACTGGTCGCCTCAGGAGTCAGTCAGCTCTGTTCTTGCATCTGCTCCTTGCTTCTTGCCCATGTTGTGTGGGATCAAAGGGCCTGACCCCAGGACCACAGGAAAGTAAATGTTTGGGTCTCACTTTTCGGGTGTATAACACTGATGATCACATGTGACCTGGTAGTCGCCCTCCTTTAATCCTTCTGTCAGAATTAATTGGGCTGCCATGGATTGATCAGCGTAGTGTTTGTACTTTTTGCCTGCCTTTGAGTTTTGAGAAGAGTTGTCTGTTGATAAGAGTCTAGAATGTTCTCCAGACCTCTAAATCCATCTTTATCTTCATCTTTCATGTATGACATCATCTTCATCTATCTTCATCCTCACAGTTGGAATGGTGTCGTTTATTCTTCTACTTTTTCCATCATGGCCTTTCTTCATGCTGCTGTTTGGGAAGTAGATGTGCTGTATGTATGTATCATTACAGGAGCAGACTGTAGGAAAAGGGCGATCATTAGTCACCTTGTCATGCAAGACCAGAAGAGGGCAACAGTGAGAATGCATGCAACATGAAAGCTTTTTTTGTTTGTTTGTTTGTTTGTTTTAAATGATTTAAACTGCATACTGACTCTTTAATTGTGTAGTTTATCTGGATGAGTTTAAAAATGGATGCCACAAAATGCAAATGAAATCTTTTGCTTTAAAAACATGTCCCACAGTCAAAGAGATCCAAACGTCAGAATAGCATTAAGTGTTTGGGGTTATTATTATTAACATTTCTTATACGTTTTGATGCTATATATAGAATATTTGTTTTAACTTTCTATTAATTTATGGATATAAAGTAGCGTCACGTATGTGTTCTCTAAACTTATTGAAGAGTTAGTTATTCATATTCATATCCCTTTTTCCATTGACAGGGTGCAGGTGTTGGTGTTAGAGCTATGGGCCAAATTTTACCCTTTTTAGTTTACAGAAACACTATTTCTATTTATGTTGCTCTGCACACCTGTTCCAGCCACTTTAATTTTTACTACACTTAATTTATATGTTGTTTGTTATATAAATAACCTCCCACCCTTATGTTAAGCTGGCATAAAGATGCTTAAATAATTAAATAAAAAATATGTTATTAATAACAGTAAATTGTTTGTTTATGGGCAGCAGGGTTTGTACGGCTGCTTGAAACTGGTTAAATTTTAATTGTATTGCTATCATAATAATTTGACTGAATAGTTCTCTTTTTAGATAAAATAAATCAGAAAGGGACTAATTGCTTTTGCCTTAGCGTAAAATGAAGACAAATATTTGCTTGAGAGACTCACTTAATGCTTATTCTCCCGGAAGTCTTTCTGCATAGTAACAACTCAATTTCTTATCCGCTGTAAGGCAACTGCTTTTAAACGCTCTTGTTCGTATTTGTGTGTGTGCTCTGGTTTTTATTTACTAAGGCAAAGGTTTGTGTATTTGTAGTGTTAAGTACCATAGCCTATCATAGGTATGTCTTTTGAAAGCAATGGTCTATCAGAAGTCTGCGTCAGTTCTTGTTTCTAAAGTGCAGTGGAAAAGGACAAGTTCTAAGAGAGATTTGCAAATTCCCTGGTCAAGCACCAGCTTAGCAGCAGTTTAGTGGAAAAGGGATATCATACAGCTCTTCCATCAAATAGTATGTTGGCAAAAACTTTGAGGAAATTTGGTGTCTTGAAAGTCATGTTAGTGACCAGCTCCATCAAAGAGTCCAGAGTCCTTCAAAGAAACAAGTTGCATACGCCTTTCTCTCAGAATTTCCTCCTTCTTAAAAGGCAACCTCACACCATTGACGTGTCTTTGCAAACACCTCAGGTTTTTGTGACTCAAGCAGGGTTGAGCTAATGGAACTGTTCCTGCCACTGCAGTGGGGTCTGGTCCTCTTGGGGAGATGGTCCGTCTTTTCTAGCCCAAACCAGCTTCAGGAGCCAAACACTCCCTATATGCCCTTTCTGAAGTAGTGTGACAGTGATGCCATGGAAGCTGACCCTCTGTGACATTGTGGTTTGTGGTAGGGATTCCTCATCCCCACCTGCTTTTGTTACCCAGTGGTCCGCACTGACCATAGCGTTAAAAAGCCCTGCTGGGACATGATTTAACAGGGCTCCAGGCCTCTGATGTCATGCATGATGTTTATGTGCCAGGTGGGTATGCATTGGAAAGAAGATCACTATGGTAAAATACATGTGATGTTTCTCTGCCATGGAACATCGATCATTTGGTGTGTTTAAGGTAGTGCCGCTTTCTCAAAACACTTTTTTAAAACTCAATGTGGCTTACCATATTTATTGCAAATTTTTCCAGTCTTTTTTTTTATTATTATTATTTCGTGGACCACTCACCTCCATCAGCCAGAGCTTAAGATTTGGCTATTATTGGTTTAATTTAGTTTTTTATTCTTCACTTTTCCATTCAGTTTATTTATGTATTTTTTTGACAGTTTTACACTCCTATTGTATTGTCGCAAGTGTTTCTAGTTTGTTTGTTATTTATCTATATATATATACTGTCTAATATATATATTATATATATTATAATATCTATAATATCTATATTACTGTTATTTGTGTTTTATGTGCTTATTTAATGTGTGAACTAAACTAAATTAGCACAATTACTAAACTGGTTATTGCTATCTGGTGGCATTAATGTGGCAAAAATAAATAAAAAATTACATTGCAAAATAACATTTTTTTGTGTATTATTCAGTACATTCAACACATTCTTACTGATGCATAAACTGGCCCAAAACTCTGGCACATGGGCTCTAGGCTGGTGGGCCATCCTTATCTTCGAACCCTTAGTTTTTTTTTTTCTTTTAAATGTGACAACCTTTATAATAATTGGAGTCACCATGTTCTGCAGGACCCGCAGCAAACCGTTTACTTCAAGTTACTTTAGATAAGCTTTTATAATCCCTCAGTGTACCAACTAAAATATGAACCTGCAAAGAATAAAGCAAAACAAACAGATTAGATCCTATCCAGCATTTAATAGGTGTCTTTCTGCTGGTAATGGGCAGAAGGAAAGTATTGAAACGTATCTGCCATGCTTGATTTCATTGCACCACAGAAGTCATTACATTTAAACAGCTTTGCATTTGTTTGTTTGTGTTGCTGATGCCCTCATGCAAGGTAGCCAGTCTGGAGCACTCAAAACACATATGTATTTGCACAGCTGGATGTTTACCGATGCTGTTCCAGGTGAAGGAGTTTAACACAGTTCCTTACCTCACTAGTTAACCATCAGTACCGGCTGGCTCACGGCCCACACATCTACCTTTCTCTCTGGGGCTCTTTTACTCTTTCATGCCTCTAGGCCCCCTCAAATGCACATGACCGGCCCACTTCTAATCTCACTTTTCGAGGGTCTTGGTTTTTGTTTTACCTGTCAAGAATCCCACATAGCTCTTACAATGCCCAGGACCAACTCAGAGCAGATTTAATTTTGATAACCCAATGAAAACGCTGAAGAATTGAAATTGGACATGGTGTTTGGAGCACTCACTTGTGGCTTGACTGAAGCCGATGACTTTCACGAAAGAAGAGAAGCTTGTTTTTGTCAAAGAATTGCATATACACAAATACTTTTGAGTTTACATTATTTAAGTCTTATTTAAGTGTGGTCAGTGGCTGCAGTTTCCTCCAAAAGTTTGAAATCACCCTAGGCTAAGCATTTTCTGATGACTTTGCATTGATAAGGGATGACATAAACTATGAAGCACATTTCATTACAAAACCATTTAGAATATAGAAGAACACTTCAGCATTTATGTCAAGAAATGGTATGGATTCATACTGGTATTGCCAAACATCTCATTTTGAAAGCTTCTCTCTGGAAAAAAGGTACAAAGCTGTCATTTGGGTGGTACCCAAAAGTATAAAAGCTGAAAAGTACACCCCTAAATTTTACATGTAAGTACCATAAATGTACATATTAGTGCCTAATTAGTACATTTTTGCTTTTATACCTTAGAGTGTTTCCAAAGTTTAGAGGGCACTCTATGTTGCCACTTAAGATACAAATTTACATTAAGTTCCAAAAATATTGGAATATCGCAAAATAATTTGCTAATAAAGCAGCGTTCCAATCCCATTCCATCGTCTTATGTCTGGGAGCGAAAATAGCAGCCAGTCATTTTGATGAAAGGCTTTGGCTCTGACTTTGCAGAATGACCAAAGCAACATGTTTTCTTTTCTTCTCTGAGTGTATTATTCATTACATTTTCATTTTTGCATTTTGGCAGATGCTTTTCTTGTTTTTCAGTTTATGCAGTTCCTGGGAATTGAACACATTATCCTAGCATTGCTAGCACCAAGCTCTACAGTTTGAGCCATTTAGTTGCATGATTTGAGGCAAAGTCACATGTTTCCAGCATAGTTTATGTAGACATCTTCTGATGAAATAATTTGTTTTATCCACCTCAAGTGGAATTTTTATGCACATTTTGGAAATGTAATTCCCATCCCATGCATTTTTATACAATCTCTTCAAATTAAAATCTGGATGAAAACCTGATTATTGGGACCAAGTCTTTATTTGAAATTGTCTATAGAGCACAGATGCAGAATGGCCTTTTGATTTTGTAAAATGGTTTTGTTTCACTTTAAGAGGTCTGTATGTGTTAGATGAAGGGGAATCAATCACAGCTAAAGCTTTAGATCCTTCTGGCCTGTAGCCTAATGTTTAGATGGGTAATGGGATTTCCCATATAACTGTCTACACCCTGGGCTAAAACCAAAACTATATCAGTAACAGATACCTTTTCCAACATCTTTTTTCTTGATTCATCCTCTTTTCCTTTGTTTTAGGCAAGATGCCAGTTACGATGTAACTACAGTACATAAACAGTCAATATTACAGGATCTTCTTGATCCACACGGAAATTATTGTTTTTAGTTTTTAAACCAGCTGTTTTAATTCCTAGACGTCTGATTCCAGTGCAAAACAATTTAGTATGCCAGAGCAGAATAACAACTGCTTACTCTGGTTTTACCCCAGGCAGAGAGGAGGTGATGTAAGCAGAGCTGGTGAATTCTTTGGACCTCTTTCTATAATAACAGGGCTTTTAATATTAACATGATCTTCAGAGGGAATTAGAGCCAGCACAATTCAGGTGAATTTGATTACAGGCAGTTCCAGATCTTCATTAGACTTATTGGAGGTGGAGAACATTTGGAAGGCCCTTGTGTGTCTTTGCTCTCCTTTCATCTTGCTCCCAACCTGCTCCTTGCGGATGATCTAATTTAGCCCTCCGTACCTGAGCTGAACTTCATTACTGCAATCATTAGAATTGATAAATCAAGTCATTGCAAATCAAGAATTATTTAATGTCAGCGTGCATTAGGATTTGCAAAGGGTTTTTATTTTTGGAGTGCTTGCCCATGCACATCTTCATTCTGTTCAAAAGTTTACACCCCCTGGCTCTTACTGCATTGTTTTTCCTTCTGCATCATGATATTTCAGCATTTTTGTGTATTTGAACCCTTTGTTTGAAAAGATGGATCTCAAAATCATACAATTATTGTTGGAAAGGGTTTAAATATGCAAAAAATGATGGGAAACCAAATAATTTGTGGGACCTGAAAGATTTTTCTGAAGAACATCAGGCAGTTTAACTGTTCAGGACAAAAAAAGGGACTCATGAACAACTATCACAAAAAAAAACATACAGCTGTGTAATCCATCCCACAGTTAACAGACACAGTATTAAGGATCAAGCGTATGTAAACATATGTTGGAAAATAATTAATATTTGGAAGCAGATACTGCAAAGTCTATGTAAAATTGTGACCATAACTGTAATAATTATATATATATATGTATAGCTTATTAACAAAGTATAATAATTCGATTTGGATAGTATATTAAAAGTTTTTTTCTCTAATTGTTTTATCTGCCAAACTAAAATTGTAACAGCGCACCTTACCTAAAACTGGACTTGTGACATTCTTATCCTTAGCACACGCACAAAAAAATTTATAGTTGTCATTTTAATATAATAAAACTAATTAGGAGAAGTCATTTAAATTGTAAATTACAGCTTGGTAATCTGGTGACATGCCTAAAAGAGACACATGTAAACACTCAACGTAACACTGTGTGCTTCGCAAAGTATTTTGGGTTCGGTGTAAATAATGGTCGTGTTATTGTATCATATGCTGTTGTAAGAAATCCCAGATGCTGCATCATTAAAAAGCCAAACATCTGCTCACTGGCACATAGTGACAGATCTGCAGTAGATTGGTGTAATGCACGAATTGACTTTCGCACAAAAAAACACACTTAGTCGTTGTTTCGAGCTCATTCCCACACTCTTCCCCCGTCACATGATTCCTGCTGCTTCATTGCCTTGAAACATCTGTTGACAAGGGAGGAGTGTATTGAATGGCCGAAATACTCCAATACGTAAGACATTTGACTTCAGACAACACACTGAGGGTCCAGTCGATGGGAGAAGACCCTATAGAAGTTTTCATGGTTTAAACCAATCAGTTAAGATGATTTGCTGAAATAATTATACAAGTGCACTTTAAACCATGTTTCCTAAGTTTTTTGACTTTGATGGAAAATATAGAACCATGTTTGAACGACTAACCTTTATTGAGCCAATTGTTTTTATAGGTCAAATGCATTGTGTATTCAAGGTGTGAGAAGTTATGCATGGTTAGTTTTATGCTCTGTTATACCTCATTTAAATGTTGTCTTTATCTCAACAAGGTTCCTCCGTTTGCAGTGCAACACCTGCGACTCATCCGCTTCTTGAATGTGCTCCAGCATAAAATTGTTCTCTTTATCTTGGTACACAGTCAAGGACATTGTGAAAGTGAGATGGCAGCGTAGCTTATGTTTTTAAACTCAAACGTCAAACCACTCTCTCCCTTAAAAGTGTGCAGGAGGGAATCATATGAAGAAGTGATTCCAAGAGAAACGGACTTGTCGCCGATACAAGCCAATCAAAACCGAAGGTCACCATGATATATAATTCTCCCAGCAGCACGAAGACAATCACATAAAAATTCCAGGTAATGTTTTCTAACTGGAGTCGTTTTTGTTCTGCGTAAAAGCCAGCAGGTTTGTGTTTGAGCAGATGGGGAAGAATTGGCCACGTTTCCCAAGGGATGAAATCTACTCTGCCATGGAACCCGCCCCATGTTTATCTTTGAGCTTTCTTGGATGTTGATGTTGGCCCAGTTAGAGAACCTCTTGTTTAAGGCTATTTTTAAGGGGTGAGCAGAAGGGGGTAGGTTTTGGACTTAGGTTGCTGCAGACCATTGTGCCGTCTCACAAAATTCTGTACAGAGGTAAACCTGTTAATCCTCCATGAAAAATACCATGGACTAGTTTCAATCACCACACATACAGCACCGGCCACTACTGCCCTACAGCAGCTCTGTACTACACCATGATTTTCTGGTCAGTAGATCTTTATCAGTTATTTATTTGTTCGTCCATTGATGTATTTTCAAATATCCAGATGCGTTTGTGTTTCTTCAAAGTGCCTTTAAAGATCATCCAGAGCCCAGAGTCCCGTGAAACTGGCAGACAGTACTGTACGAAGCAAAGCTTAACCTTTGTCCTCTATAGTGTTATGGGTGTCCCACCAGCTCTTCACAATATTTAAGTAACCATAGAAACCAATCCAAGAAACACTTTTTTTAGGGCTAAATATTATTTTTGCTGTGCTCGCAGGCCAGTGACTGGATGACATCACACGATGTGTGTAAAACACTGGATGAGGACACTGCTTTGAGTTTATAGATGACTCATGGGAAAACAAACCCCAGGCCCAATTGCCCCTGACTGAGACTGGCGGACTCTGATACACTAACTGTTTAGCGCAGGGCAACGCGACTGACCTGCTAATCTGAGGTTCTTAAACGACACAGCATAGTGTCAACTTGTTTTTTTGTTTGTTTGGGTGGGTGTGGTTTTTTGAACGTTAGTTAAAAAAATGAATCTGGCCATTCTGTGAACAGCCGTCAGTAGTCCGTTTGGCTTGTGGATTAAATAAATATTTAAGGATGGGCGGTGTTGCTGAATTGCTGAAGAATATTACAAAATAGAAATATGGGTGGGATGCAACCATTCCATTTTGGAACTGCTTTCGCTTACAATGGAAAATTCAATTTAGTTATTTTGCTAAGCATCAGATGCTCTATTTCCTAAGCATGCTTTGTTACTCTTTTTTGGTATATGCATTTTCCAGAGTTGAGAAATATTTCAAAGCAATATCTCTGCATCGAGGAAACATTATGAAGTTCTTCGCTGCGCTTCACTAGTAATGATAACTAATCACTATTCCCTAGTTTGCAATGCAATTAGGCTGTTATTTTGCATAAAACGGGCCAACATCACAATCTAAATGTCCAGAGTTTCTGTGAGGTTTTTGAACAGCAATTACTTAAGCTGGATGTGTGGTTGATAAAATAAAATAATTTTTGACAGATGTATAGTAATGTACCAAAGACATTTCACAACTGCACCTTTTTTTTTTGGAGGTGTTTTTCTACAAGGAGTGCTGGAAAGGCAAAAAAATATTTTACTATTAAATAATTGGATACAGAGTTCCTATTTTTTCTTCTTTTTTATCAGCAAATTAAGTCTGCTGTTTGATGATTAAATATAATAATCTTTAACATTACAAAATGGTGATTAATATAATACATATAATAATCTTTGTATAATCTTTTGACATTTTCAGTTCACAACTTTGACTACAAGAAGTGCTAGAGGTAAAAAGATCAGTTCAGTTCAACTCTACAATTTTTCTATTAAATCATTTTATAAAGCATCAGATGCAAAGGATCCAAGCAATTTGTTCTCTTTTTGTTATATTTTCTGCATATTTTCCTACAGTTATCATCAGCAGTTTCTTAAAGGTATAGTTCACCCAAAAACTAAAATCTTGGATGTTTACTGCTTACCCCCATGGCAATCCAAGATGTGATGTGACTGGTTTCTTCATAGAACCAAACAAAGATTTTTAACCAAACCGTTGCAGTCTGTCATTCCTTATATGAAGTGAATTGGGGGAATCACGGCTTTGAAGTAACAAAAACATACACAACAAACCAAATTAACCCGGCTCTCGTGAACGAGACATTATGTGCAAAGACACAACGATCACGTCTGTGCAGACTCTGAACAGTATTTTTGTTTAGTTTCTTTACCTCTTAGTCACTGCAATGTCTGGACTGTCTTGGCACGTCCCTGATCGTGTCCTCAGACCGCCGCGTCAGGACGCGGTCTCTTGGGCTTTAAAACAGCGGATCGCAGACTTATACAGTAAGTGCTTTACCGCCACCTATCTCTCAAATGGAACATTGACACTCCTAATTGAGATTGTAAATAGAGTGTCAATGGTCCATTTGAGAGATAGATAAAAAAAACGATATAAATACTGTTCATTTTCTTGCACAGACTGATCGTTTTGTGTCTTTACACATCAGTGTATCGTCACGAGCCGCAGGGTTTCATTTGTTTTTTTTTGTGTATGTTTTTTTGACTATCAAATCCGTTATTCCCATTCACTTCCATTATAAGACAGATAGATTGCAACTGTTTGAGTTAAAAAATCTTTGTTTGTGTTCTACTAAAGAAACAAATTCACCCACATCTTGGATGCCCTGGGGATAAGCATATAAAACATAAACATTTTTAATTTTTGGGTTAACTTCCCTTTAAAGTTTGATGTTGTGTTGAGAATGTAGCAGTGCTTGACAGATTTGCAATGTGCATGTTTAAGTCAATTGTTTATACACGTAATGATTCGATTTTAGCATGTTGACTGTGAGAGTTTGTGACTTTTGAGCAACAGATAGTTTCCATTTGCTACAATCCTTGCGCACTCGTAGTACACCTGCCCGAACCTGTTCCGCTACACCTCATCTTAGCAGAACTGCCAAGCAAAACCGAGAGGTTTATTTGGTTTCAGAAGAGCCGAAAAATCACCAATTGAGAAATGTGGGCTTGGTTGTGTCTTATTTTTTCTTAGTCCTGCAGAGAACCATGCTTTGTTTAGCAGAGCTGCCGTACGCAATCTGCGTTAGTGGACCATCACACGTCCACTCCAGCATCCCTGCAACTTCAGCCATGAGTTTGCTTCACTTCTCAACCCTTCTGGGTAGGTCATCACTTTTTCCTAATGGGTCATTTGGTTTAATTCGTTTGCATGCTTCTGTGCATTTGTGCAGATTTAATTTATTGCATTAAACTGCATCAACGAAGACATCGTTGCTGAATGGACTTTTTGCACATTTATGTCCGCTAACAGAGCACTTTAAACGTCTTTAAGTCTTGCTGTGGCGTTATAGTTTAGTGTTTATCTGATGTAATTTCATCCCCAGCAGTCGCTCTTCTAGTGCGGGCTCAGACGCAGCTTTTGCGGGGCTCCTGCAGTTTTGAGTCGGACCGCCCCCCTTTGCGGCGGCTACACGGCGATCCCGCTTATCTGTTGCTTGCCTGGACCATCAACCAAGGAGGTGGACGTTTCTGATTTTTTTAGGGGCTTCAAGCACATTATTTGAAGTACTGATTTGCCAGTATTCGTTTAATACCTAAAAGTGTTTGTTTTCAGAGACTATCAATAGACATCACTTGTGGGGGATGGTCCCCCCCCCCCCCCCCAATACACAAGCGTAGGACACTAGGTGGCGCTATATCTAGTCTCATAACTAACGGACCATAATGGCTTGAGTATCCCCCCCCCCTTTGAATCCTTAAGGGGATATTTACCCCTTTTTCCTAACTCCTTATAGATGGTTGGTTTGATTAACATGAAACTTAGTACACATTGCCACAATAGGTGTTAGTATAATGTATAGCTAAAATAACACTGACACTACTGTGACAAATAAAAACCATCAAAATGTACGCAAATACTTACTGATTGCACCTGCAACCACCATTTATTCATCTTACATCTTTAAAGACATTTAAGACATTCCCAATTCAATTCTGAATGGCACACAACTTTGATATTGAACAGGTGTGTTATAAGGCACTGTGAATGTATTCAAATGCATCAATTTATATAAAGGACATATACAAATTGCTGCCCTACTTTCTTCAGTGTTTAAGGCTTAATGGTTGCACATCTGCACTTCATTGAGGAAGTCTGCTCTACATAACAGGACTTCCGATCCGATCTCTGTTGGTCTTATTCTGACAAGACACAACTGCTAAGGGTTGTCATACAGTAGATTATTAATTGACCTGTAGGATGTAATCTGGACAGAGATGTTTCACAGATCATGCTCTCAGCTGAAAGATGTCATGCTGGTCATTTTTTTTCTTGTATATCTCTTGTATTTTGAATTTACTTTAATATTGCATTCAGCACAGTGAGCACTTTCCATAACCGTCTGTGCTCTGTTCTAAAAATAATTTTGTTATCATTGCTTAACTTTTGTTTTTGTTCTCTGCCAAAAACTATGATGGTTTGTGAACAACTGGATGGGTTCAGCTGTTGTGGGGAATACAGAG
>JADLZN010002718.1:100632-116787 GCA_018155175.1 Sinocyclocheilus anophthalmus | reverse complement strand
AACAGCACCCCATATTGACAGAAAAACACAGATTTGTTTACATTTTTGCAGATTTATTAATAAAGAAAAACTTAAATATCACATGGTCTTAAGTATTCAGACCCTTTCTTTGCTCAGTATTTAGTAGAAGCACATTTTGATCTAATACAGCCATGAGTTTTTTTTTGGGAAAGATGCAACAAGTTTTTCACACCTGGATTTGGGGCTCCTCTGCATTCCTCCTTGAAGATCCTCTCCAGTTCTGTCAGGTTGGAGGGTAAACGTTGGTGGACAGCCATTTTTAGGTCTCTCCAGAGATGCTCAAATTGGGTTTAAGTCAGGGCTCTGGCTGGGCCATCAAGAACAGTCACAGAGTTGTTGTGAAGCACACTCCTGCGTTATTTTAGCTGTGCTGCTATAGGGTCATTGTTCTTGTTGGAGGTAACGCACTTCGGCCCCAGTCATGAGGTGCCTGAGCACTCTGGAAGAAAGGTTTTCGTCCAGGATATCCCTGTACTTGGCCGCTTTCATCTTTCCCTCGATTGCAACCAGTAGTCCTGTCCCTGCAGCTGGAAAACACCCCACAGCATGATGCTGCCACCACCATGCTTCTGTTGGGACTGTATTGGACAGGTGAATAGCAGTGCTTGGTTTTCTCCACACATACTGCTTAGAGTTAAGGCCAAAAAGTTCTGTCTTGGTTTCATCAGACCAGAGAATCTTATTTCTCTCCATCTCACAACTCCATGCGGGCTTTCACGTGTCTTGCACTGAGGAGAGGCTTCCGTCGGGCACTCTGCCATAAAGCCCCGACTGGTAAAGGGCTTCAGTGATGGTTGACTTTCTACAACTTTCTCCCATCACCCGACTGCATCTCTGGAGCTCAGCCACAGTGATCTTTTGGTTCTTCTTTACCTCTCTCACCAAGTTTCTTCTCCCCCGATAGCTCAGTTTGGCGGACGGCCAGCTCTAGGAAGGGTTCTGGTCGCCCAAAGTCTTCCATTTAAGGATTATGGAGGCCACTCTGCTCTTAGGAACCTTAAGTGCAGCAGAATTTTTTTGTAACCTTGGCAGATCTGTGCCTTGCCACAATTCTGACTCTGAGCTCTTCAGGCAGTTCCTTTACCTCATGATTCTCATTTGCTCTGACATGCACTGTGAGCTGTAATGTCTTATATAGACAGGTGTGTGGCTTTCCTAATCAAGTCCAATCCGTATAATCAAACACAGCTGGACTCAATTGAAGGTGTAGAACCATCTCAAGGATGACTAGAAGAAATGGACAGCACCTGAGTTAAATTTATGAGTGTCACAGCAAAGGGTCTGAAGACTTAGGACCATGTGATATTTCAGTTTTTCTTTTTTAATAACTTTGCAAAAATGTCAACAATTCTGTGCTTTTCCGTCAATATGGGGTGCTGTGTGTACATAAATAGTAAAATTAACTTAAAGTGATTTTAGCAAATGGCTGCAATAGCACAAAGAAGAATGTGAAAATTTAAGGGGGTCTGATACTTTCCTACCGCTGTAATATAGTATGTCACGCATTCTGCCCCAATCATAGCATAGTAACGCGAGCTCCAGCGTGAGCCTCTAGTAACATAAGAAGTAAAAGCGGAAATAAGGAAAACACCGGACCGTCCAGGCAGGACTTTTTCTGAGCGCTGTGTTGTGAGTCTATGATCTTCAAACACACAGCGCCAGAATTGTTGTATGTCCTGAGGTCTATTTTTCTCCACCCAGTCCAGAACCTCATAGACGCCCTTCTCCTTCTGCTCACGAGAACGCATCTTTTTCACATTCTACAGACAAAAACAGAGAAGAAGACAAAGGAAGATGGAAGTTCAGTATGATCAGACGTCTTATGCCTAAATATGCAAAACAACAAACTGACAAACTTTGACACACAACTTTTTAAAAAAAGTATAGTGGAGGTACCACGGTAAAGTGATGTGAAGTCGTGATCGGATGATGAATACCATGATAGTAAATAATTGTTTTTTTTTACTTTCGATTCATCAAAAAATTGAAAACTGGTATCACTGTTTCCACAAAAAAAATATAACCAAGCACAACTGTTTTCCAACATTTGATAATACGTAAATGTTTCTTGGCAGCAAAGCAGCGTTTCCCCCAGGGGCAAATGATTCTGAAGATAGTGTGACAACTGAGACTGATGTAGATGGTGGCTGAAAAACCTCAGCTTTACATCACAGAAGTAAATTACTTTAAAAAAAATGTAATAATACTACAAAACGAAATATATATAATCTATAGCTTCAATGTAAACACTAGCTTTGGCAATACATTGTAAAAATGTCAGAGAGAGAGAGAGAGAGCGAGAGAGAGAGAGAGAGAGAATGTAGGTGTGTACCTCAAAAAGTTCATCAGGCAACAGGGTTCGTAGTCTCCGCAAGCTGACTGAGAGAGGAATCTGTGCGGTTGCTCGATGCACGAAATCTCCGTCTTCTTCCGGTGGAGAAAAAACAGCAACTCTTCAGTCGTTAGAAAGTTCAACGGCTCCATTAATTCGATCTATAATGCGACATGAAATCATTTCAGCGACTTTACAGCAGCATGCGGATTAATACAATGCAACAGATACAGTTCTGTGTCAAATACATAATAATAATAAAGCAATGTCTCACACTTTGTGCCCAACTGAATAGACCAGAAATGTTACGTACAAGCGTTTTGCTGGCGTTAAACACAACAGTTGCATACCTGACTCTTGCATACCTGTCAACGGCCGAGATGTCTGGAATAATTTGTATATTTCTGTACTTGACACGACGAGGAGTAGGCTACTCAAACCGAAAGCGCCATTTCCGAATCTCCCGCCTGTATGTGACAGTCTAGCTAATAAAGCGAGAAGTAGGCGGAAGTGATGTAGAGAAAGCGAATGTAAACCTGTTACAGGAGGCTGGAGTTCCGCTAACCGGATCTAATGAACGATTTCTTTTCAAAACAACAACAAACGAGAGCAGGGCGCGTATTTTAGGCACACCGCAGACGTTGGGTGCACGGCGAAAAAGAGAGATAGCCGTTATATTAGGATGCTAGTCGTAATTTCATGTGTTCCAGTTCTGTTAATTACATAGATGCGAATGATGCTGAAATTAAGTTTAACCTCGTGACTTAAAAGGTTTTATTCAAATGTATTAAACCATCTGCTACACGGTTAAAGGGGCCGTATGATATGTTGCTAAAAAGAACATTATTTTGTGTATTTGGTGTAATGCAATGTGTTTATTCGGTTTAAAAGGGAAGTTAGTTCACCTAAAGAATAGTAAAATATCTGTCATTATTACATCACACTCACTGGCGTTCCAAAGCCCGCTAAGACCTTCGAGTTCCATCTTCGGAACACAATAAGAATTTGTTATGCATTTGACAGCGCTCCCTACCATAGACAGCAAGGGTCCTTACACAATCAACGTCCAGAAACGTAGCAAGGAAATAGGTAAAATAATCCATGTGACATCTCAGGGTTTAACCGTAATTTTTTGAAGCTACGAGAATACTTTTTGTACACGAAGAAAACAAAAAAAACGACTTTATTCAACAATTAGTCTCCTCCGTGTCACCAGCACCATTTTGGAGAGTATCCACTGAATGCAAACAGCTGTGAGTGTGACGCAGGGAGACGAATTGTTGTAAAGTCATTTTGTTTTGTGCCAAAAAGAAACTGAAAAGACAAGATTACAAGCACATGCAATCTTGATTTCAATTTTTTTGTGATAATGCATTGAGTCAGTGACATTTCTGTCAACTGTCCCTGGACTCGGTTGGACTCTGACATATTTTCAGAGTCCGAAAGTCTTGAGTCCGAGTAAAAATACATCCGAGTCCATGACAAGTCTGAGTCCTTTAAAAAAAAAACTGTACTCGAGACCTATTGTTGCTCCTATATGACCCGCCTTACTGAAAGGCGCCGATTTTTACAAAGTTCATCTGTCTGAAAAGCAAGGTGTATGCAGATTAGCCAGCTATCCGGTGCGTTGTGATTGGCAGAATACCTCAAACGTGTGATGGAAATGTTACAACCCTTACCATACCGTGATGCTGTGTCCCGGCACGACGAAACAAAACCAATAAAACCCATTACAAAAAAAGCATTTGTTGCATCTTGTGGACATAATTACGGATTATAATGAATAATGCTCTCTTTTTACGCATTGCATCGTGCCGCATAAACATAAAAACATGTCTGCATTTGTGATAGTAGGAGAAATGACAAACAACAAGTGCTACTCTACACTGCTCAAAACTTGCGTTTGAATCATCAGTGGCAAATTCTTTAAATATGAAAACGTACTTACAGTCTGCGAGTCAGAACAGCCGGCATTCTTGTCCCTATGACCCTATCCAGGATCAGGAAAAAGTCCTCCACAAAAAATGCACACATATGACTATTTTGGGTTGCACAGTGTTCAGGAAAAGTGTTTTGATAAAACAACGTAACACAATGATTCTATCGGGTCCTCTTTTTGGGAAGACCAAACAAAGTAGTTGTGCCCTTTCACAACGAAACACACAGCCCTTCCACGCCATGTCCGGCAGCGGCGGGGGAAAACACTTACTACAGAGGAGAATAAAAATTACACCTTCTTTCTTTGCGTAAACATTTGGGCGGTGTTATGCAAATCTTCCCACACAGTGACGTAGACATGTGGGGGCGTGTTTAAACGAGGTGTTTTAGGAGGACGTGGACAAGTCTTAACTTTTATAAAGAATATATCTTTGGGTTTGTGACTTTAGTCTTTGCAACTTTAGGGATATTATCTATTTACGAACAGCTTGTAACACTTCAAAGATAAAGGAAAAACTGAAATCGCATAATATGACCCCTTTAAGCAACAAAAGGCACAATCATTATAAGCACATAAAGTTTACTTGCACTAGATTACAAGTGTTCTGAAGACATCAAGAGGTTAATGTGAGGTACAGATTAATTTTTAAGTCGTTAAATTCAAGTTCACTTAAACTCTAATCTCCGCTGCGGCTGTCTGTCATCCTCCATTCAGCATTCAAACTGCGAGTCGCGTTCGGTTATGACAGTCAAGACGATGAAACTCTCTCCAAGATGATTCAGTGTTCCTATTATTATACTTGATCTGTAGATGAAGATAAATGTTTTTTGCATAAAAGGACTTTATCTTGCCGGAGTTTAGTGCTGTTTTTAAATCACGTTATTTTCACGTTTATTTTTTCTCGTCAGTCAAATCCTCAAATTTGTAAACCCCCAGGGCTGTTTCTAGGCATAGGCGAGCTAGGCGGTCGCCTAGGGTGCCACCAGCTGAAGGGGCGCCAATGAGCGCACGTACTGGCACTTTTAGCAGGGTTGTGATAAAGAGTGGCATGGTCACCCTGAAATATGACTGCCGCCCCCACTGGATCCCCCAACATTATTGGGATAGAGTACTGTCAATCTGACGATGCCTGTTTGCCACTAGATCAGAGTGCTGTCAATTGTGGCCTGATTGTTGCATGCAAAGTTTGCATTTGGAGAGCTCAACAACGCCATTAGATCAGTGGTGTTCAACTAAAATCAACTAATTTGTGTCAGTGCTTTGGCAAGGTAACACTTTTTTTTTGCCATGCAATAAAGCTAAGTTAAAAGGCCAATTTAAAATATTGGTACAGTAAATAAAGTGCACAAAATCAGTATTTTGTTTAGGCAGTATTTGTGGCACTTTTGTGGCACATTTGTCCAAAAGGTGTGCGTTTTTTGCGCCAATGCATTGTTAAAGGATCAGTGTGTCATGTAATATTCCCATATAAACTTTAACATCCAATTAAAAAAATATTTGCATAGTAAAATTTGCTAATTCACGAGAATACATCCTTTATTAGACCGATTTGTCGAGTTAAATGCATCCTTAAGGACAGGGCCGTTTCTAGCCAATTTGACGCCCTAGGCCAGGGGTGGCGAACGTCGGTCCTGGAGGGCTGCAGTCCTGTAGAGTTTAGCTCCAACCCTGATCAAATACACCTGAGCAAGCTAATCAAGGTCTGAACAGTTATTAGGAAGCTACAGGCATGTGAGTTTTAATTAGGGTTAGAGCTGAATTCTGCAGGGCTGCGGCTCTCCAGGAACCGGAGTTCGCCACCGCGGCCCTAGGCTAATCCCTATTGCCGCCCACCCCCCCCCCCCCCCCAATTATATAATATATATAATTCTTTCAGACACCATTTGCTTGTCACATTCAAATTGGTTGTCATTGTAACGACACTAATTGGTGGAGATTCAGTGAAGTGGGTTTCCACAAATCTGAATGCATTATTTGTAAATTGACTGTTAAGATAAACATTTTGCACAATTTAGTATCTGTAATATCATTGTGTTGACACTAGATGCCTGTATAGCCCTATGTAAAATCCCTAGTGGATAAGATATTGCACATAATTTACACATAAATTAATTTTATTACATTTTGATACTATATACTATACTACTACATATTGTTTAGATATTATCAATGGCTACTTTTTTGACTTTATCTGTTTTTTGTTCAATTTTTTTGTTGTTGTTTCTTGAAACATTGATTTAAAGTGTCAGTTATTGCATTATTATTTCAGTCAAACCTATAAAACCCCTTTGTTACCACAAACTACATTTAAAAGCTTTATCAGTGGCATAAAAGTAACCAATGCAGCTACTTAATCATTTGCTACTGGTTAACGCGTTAACGTCCCCTTTAAAATAACGTGACGCTCTGCCCTCTATGAAGCTGCTCCCATTAAGCGCTAATATTTTTAATTATTTGTACAGAATGCGATATGAGGATGTTAGAAGGCTAGAGCCTTGATGTAAGCAGGTTGTGTGCTGTTTTCATCCAATCAATGACACTGACGCCACATGTATGCAAATAAGAATGTTAACCTGGAGTTTAGGAATGTACAGTGTCAATCCCAGGTAAATTATGAGCATTGTGAAATGTTAAGCAAGATAACTTATTTCCTTAAATATTTCCTTTTGACATTGATCAGAGTGTGCGTTAATGCAAACCCACCAAAATGTCAAGACCAATTTTTATAAAAACATTTTATGGGTATTATATTATCATTTAAATAAAAAAATATTGATACCTCTGATAGTGGAACGTTCCACGGGTGCAAATGGACATCCAGTATGTTTTCTTTCGGTCTCTCAGTTATTGGTCGCAGAAAGACAAGTACTTGGGCAAAGACAGGGGAAGGAGGAAAGATCATCCTTTTTATGAGCCCAAAGATGGAGAGGTCTTTGATGTCAATCATAAAACAATATACAGTGGGTACGGAAAGTATTCAGACCCCCTTACATTTTTCACTCTTTGTTATATTGCAGCCATTTGCTAAAATCATTTAAGTTCATTTTTTTTCCTCATTAATGTACACACAGCACCCATATTGACAGAAAAACACAGAAATGTGACATTTTTGCAGATTTATTCAAAAGGAAAAACTGAAATATCACATGGTCCTAGTATTCAGACCCTTTGCTCAGTATTAAGTAGAAGCACCCTTTTGATCTAATACAGCCATGAGTCTTTTTGGGAAAGATGCAACAAGTTTTTCACACCTGGATTTGGGGATCCTCTGCCATTCCTCCTTGCAGATCCTCTCCAGTTCTGTCAGGTTGGATGGTAAACATTGGTGGACAGCCAATTTTAGGTCTCTCCAAATTGGGTTTAAGTCAGGGCTCTGGCAGCGCCATTCAAGAACAGTCACAGAGTTGACGTGAAGCCACTCCTTCGTTATTTTAGCTGTGTGCTTAGGGTCATTGTCTTGTGGAAGGTAAACCTTCGGCCCAGTCTAAGGTCCTGATCACTCTGGAGAAGGTTTCCGTCCAGGATATCCCTGTACTTGACCACATTCATCTTTCCCTCGATTGCAAACAGTCGTCCTGTCCCTGCAGCTGAAAAACACCCCACAGCATGATGCTGCCACCACATGCTTCACTGTTGGGACTGTATTGGACAGGTAATGAGTGCCTGGTTTTCTCCATACATACCGTTTAGAATTAAGGCCAAAATGTTCTATCTTGGTCTCATTAGACCAGATAATCTTATTTCTCACCACCTTGGAGTCCTTCAGGTGTTTTTTAGCAAACTCCATGCGGGCTTTCAGGTGTCTTGCACTGAGGAGAGGCTTCCAACTGGTGGAGGGCTGCAGTGATGATTAACCTTCTACAACTTTCTCCCATCTCCCGAATGCATCTCTGGAGCTCAGCCACAATGACTTTGGGTTCTTCTTTACCTCTCTCAACAAGGCTCTTCCCGATAGCTCAGTTTGGCCGGACGAACAGCTCTAGGAAGGGTTCTGGTCGTCAAAAACGTCTTCCATTTAAGGATTATAGATGCCACTGTGCTCTTAGGAACCTTAAGTACAGCAGACAGTTTTTGTAACCTTGGCCAGATCTGTGCCTTGCCACAATTCTGTCTCTGAGCTCTTCAGGCAGTTCCTTTGACCTCATGATTCTCATTTGCTCTGACATGCACTGTGAGCTGTAAGGTCTTATATAGACAGGTGTGTGGCTTTCCTAATCAAGTCCAATCAGTATAATCAAACACAGCTGAACTCAAATGAAGGTGTAGACCCATCTCAAGGATGATCAGAAGAAATAGACAGCACCTGAGTTAAATATATGAGTGTCACAGCAAAGGGTCTGAATTACTTAGGACCATGTGAGTTTCAGTTTTTCTTTTTTAATAAATCTGCACAAATGTCAACAATTCTGTGTTTTTCTGTCAATATGGGGTGCTGTGTGTACATTAAATGAGGAAAAAAAATTAACTTAAATGATTTTAGCAAATGGCTGCAATATAACAAAGAGTGAAAAATTTAAGGGGGTCTGAATACTTTCCGTACCCACTGTATGTCTTAGATGTCATGCTCTGAAAATTAGCGTCGGGTTAAAAAATGCCCCCAAAAATTTTTATAATCTCCTTTGGTAGAAAAAGCTGCTTACATGTGGCTACACGGGGAGTAACAGAGAATATGTTGAATTAAACGTAAACACAGCTCATGAGTCTTAATCAGCTTTTCCACATGTACATACTGGCCCTGATAATCATAGGTTCTACTTACGGCTTGCTCCATTTCTGCATATCAGTTTTTGTGAATGAATGACTTGCTCTACCTATTGCTTTGATTCAACATGCTTTTTTGTTTCAAAGACATTTGTCATTATTTTTCTTCCATAATCATGTTACTTTGTTATAATGAGAGATTCTCGAGAGTGCAGCACTGAACAAAACTGTGGTCTTATGAGCGATGAGTGGATTCTAACTGAAACGCTTGGCCATTGCTTTCAAGAAATAAACAGAAGATGTATGATTGGCTACATTAATCAATGGTAAAAAAAAAATAATAATAACACGTTGAAAATAGAAACCATAATTTTTTAAGATTTCATCAGTGTTTGAACCATTAAAGAAGAAACCGCATTTTATGTTTTCATTTCTGGGTTCAAAAATTTAAAATGAATGGACGCAAAAGTACATGGACCCTCGCAGCATTGGAAAGGACATCTTATACATTATAATGAGTTCTAATGAATATTCAAGGGTATCCAGAGCTCAATTGTATCTTTAAAAGACTTGTAAAAGAGAGTTGTTATTGGATACTGAAGATTTTCTGGAACTCTTCCTCGAACATTTTCTTCAGCCAGGGACCCATTCGGCCAAACACATTGTCCTTTAGAGAGCAAGAGAACAAAATACAAAAAAATCTGTCAAAAAAATCACACGTCCAAAAGTTAATAATCTCAACAATAATCATCAATAATGTCCAAAGATATGCGTCCACGTATAAGACATTGGAAAACAACTTAATTTTAACAAGGTCTTGATCTGTTTTTTGGTGATTTTTTTTATTATGTAACGTGTTTCAGTGAATCTTACCCTATTGAACGTGCTGCAGTTGCTGAAAATGAGCTGAAAGTCTGAGACGAATGCTCCTACCGTCTGATACTCTCCACTTTCCAACTTCTGCTTTATTCTGTCCAGCCACATCGGCTGAGATATGAACTCGGAGTATCTGGGCACCTGGAAGTCATTTTATTTTTGTTTTTATTTATTTTAAATTTCATTTTATATCTTTCATCACTTTTGTTCTACTTATAAACTATTTTAAATTAAACTAAGGCATGAAAAGAGTAGCAAATGTAAAAGACAGAGATGAAATAAAGAGACAATCTCACTGTTTGCTGTGGATCCTCAACAAACACCTTCTGGATGTCCTCTCTGTACACACATAACAGGAGGTAGTGGCAGTGCTAAAGATGACAAACAACACACATATCCACAATTAGGCCCAAAAATAACTGTTCTGTTTCTAAACCTGCTGAGCAGCCTATGTAGACAGCACTTTAAGACATCAAAGGCTGTTACAAAATGTGAGCACCTTAAATGTTCCACTGCCCGTATCCGCTACTATATTAAGCCGTCCGCACGCCCAGTCTGCTGTGTGTGTGTGTGCATTTACCAATCTGTACTGAGACACTGGGGCACCGAAAGCCTCTTGTTCAGACATGTTACTGGAGTCACGCCATTGTTGACTGGTTCTTAACACGCAAAAGGTACAAATCCATTCCCTACAAGCAAACACACACATATACTGAATGAATGTACAACACACACACTTGCTGATTTAATGATTTTCTATCTGTTTGTCTCTCTCACCCAGGTGAGTCTCCGTGTACAGCTGGTAGGTGACAGTGTGAATGAAAAGCTCGTGGACACTCGTCACAACACACAAGACGTCCCTCAGAGCGACACACGTAACACTCGTCATCATTGTTCTGTGCCATCTAGTCATTACAGGATATAACATTTTATCATCATCACAGAAATAAGCTCAAATGTATTTTGCTTTTCTATTTTACAATCTTGTTTTGTTATATAGTCAGTATTTTTTCCATACCATGGAAGTCAATAACTATAGTTAACAGTTTGGTTATTCTTAAAATACTCTCTTATGTGTTCAACAGAAGGACAAAACTTATAATACAGGTTTAGATCAAGTGGAGGGTGAGTAAATGATGACCGATGGTGCTTCTTAATTATGGTAGACCGGATATGATCGCCAGGACAATATAAGCGGCCGAATTTGGCATTTCAAAATTCGGATTGGGCCGAATAAGTTTTCTGTTTGTCCGATGTGTTCGTGGAAGGAGTTTTATTTTGACGGCACTGAGAACGGCAGCGCCTGAACACACAGTGCTCACATTCTCCCTCTTGTTTGGTGTTTTTCTGTCTAATATGGATAGAAGTCGGTCTAATAATCAGATAGAACTGTTAAACAAAGGACTTAAAATGTATACAAAAAGTATTATAACGATTGCTTTTATATTGCTAGTAATAGAAAGGCAAACATTATAATACTTTCTCGTTTGACGCAGGCATTCAGCAAAGGTGCATTATACTGTTTTAAAACAAAATCTTGAATGGACTAAGGAACATCTCATTTAAAAAACCTTTCAACTTAGTCGAATCAGCTGGAGATCTATGACATAAGTGTTTGATTTGTATCCTGCACGATGGTGTTTCTATGTGTGGAAGTCGGGGTCGTGCGGAATTGAATGAGGACAGGAGGGAGTTCAGCTTCACTGGCGACATGTGATCGGACAAACTTAACTCGTGATTTCAAAATTATGGCACTTCATGCTTGTGCCACACTGTCCATAGTTATGTCATTTCACTGTGTGCTATGTAAAATGACTGTTACCTTGGTTTTATTTGAAAAAAATGTGATTCCCAATGCACACAAACTTCCCAGAAAACTGAGTGCCCTGTTGGTTACAGTTTACTTCCTTTTTAATTATATATTTATTTATTTGTGAAAAATACTTTGTAATTTAAAGTATAAGCATGTTTATTTTACAAATTTATTTTTTAACCCATTTTCAAATTATTTCAAATTTCTTAAAAATTAATTAAAATAAATAAAATTATATCTGCTTTATATCGGCCACCCTGCTTTCAAAGATATCGGCATCGGCTGTCTAAAAAAACAATATCGGTCGACCACTATTCTTAATATCCCTCCTTGTTTCCTCGCTCCTCCATCCTATGACCCAAAAACTAATCAAGCTCAGCAATCTTGTAGGACATCTCAGTTCTCTGATTGCACCGGAAGGAGGCGAGGATCGAGGAGGCTTCCTGAGGAGTCATGAGCGAGGATACACAGGTGTATCCTTTGCGGAAGTGTTTTATCGATTAACGTGATGCATGCATAAATTCTCCTCCCCCTTCACATCTGCACCAAGTGCTAACCATGGCAGAAAATACAAACACACATAAATGTGAGTATTAAGCATGAAATTATTGTTACAGTGCCTTTAATTTCGATGTGGACATTTAAAGCACAGTTTTAATTACGTTTATTTACGTCTCTTGATTTTAATGGCTTATTGCTTTTAATTTTTTAATGCCTCTGATATTGGTTATTAGAGAACAATTAAAGCGAAAATATTAGATTTAATATGGGCTGCTTCTGGTGCTTGACACTTTTTTTATTTGTCATTTTGTTTCAAGAATAAGCTCCAAGGTTAAGAAAACGCTAGAAGTTACTTGAATGTAAAATGTTTTTCTCTATTTAACATTACAATAGTGAAAGACGACTTCCCTCATTGATCACGTCTGCCCTCGGGTAGATTAGCCTACATGTTTTCTTGCGCGGCTGGATGTTGGAGTCATATAAAATAATCACGTTGTTTGCATTCGCCAAAACGGATTTGCTGAAAACAAAAAACACTGACTGTGACGGCAATTGGCATTAGTGCAACTCCCGCTCGCTGTGAAGTGGGAGCAACCAGCCGGCAGAGAATTTTGCTTTGTCTTAAGGCTTCCAAGAACAGTTATGTTCACAATTTGTGATTTACCTAATGCATACTGATCATGCGTGTGAGGGGGCTGTGACTGGATGATGACAGGTGTCGGTGACCATTCTCAAGTGTCGTGATCAGCGTAGCAGTCAATAAAATGGACAAGGGAGGTCACGTACAGGACAAATCAATTAGGCCAATATACGGGATGTCCCCGCTTATAAAGGACAGTTGGCAACACTATGTAATACTATACAACAAATAAAAAGCAGTTAATAACTGGGAATAATTCATTGTTATTAATAACTGGTAATATAAAAAAATATATTTCTAATGTTCAAGAATCCCAACGTGCAAGCTAAATACAGTAGTGTAGTGTCATCATTAATTGATGACGCTTTGAAGTGACGCTAAAGGGAGTGAGGATATATAATTTCACTTGATTTAATTCCTCCGTCCTCGCGTCTTTTCTTTGCATCCTTCCCTCGCATCCTGGAGGGGTGGAGCTAAGACACGAGGAAAGGAAACGAGGATGAACCCCCACCACCCCCCCCCCCCGAAATTACATTTTTGGGTGAACTATCCCCTTTAAGCATACTTCTTCCTGAATTCTCAGTACTGTAATGTGTCTGTAGGTTTCCTACATATTCCTAATATTCTCAATAAGTTTTAGATTCTTATCACTGTAATACAGATTTTTTCATCAGAATCAGAATAAAATGCTACAAATAATATTATGATTATTATTACATAAATACCAACTGATTATGATTATAAATGATGTTTTTTTTATATTAAAATAATGAAAATGAGTTTTGTGCATGATTTGGGCAAAAATTTGGTTAATTAATGTCACAATGCAAAAAATAATAATTGTACTAAAAATAGGCTTGTTTTCTTTAAGCAGTACATGTCAAATGTAAAAAGTAAAGACAATTTTAAAATATATAATAAAATAAACATTTTATATAAAAAATGTTTGTGATTTTCACATCTTTAAGTCTACAATGAAAGTGACATGTACGAGAAGGCACCATTGAAAAGACTGTGTAAGGAATTTCAAGTGATAACATAAATCCTATAACTTATTGAGTCTAATGATGACCTGATATGCAACTTAAAAAAAAACAATATGTAAAGGTGAGAGGATTACTCACACACGTCATTCACTCTTGAGTAACTGCCAATTTTAGCACATTCACCTGAATGCGAGGGATGTCGCCAAGGACAGTCGTTTCTTAACAAATATGACAATCCAATAAATATATGAATAAATACATAAATCAAGGCTTTGTATTTCTCTCGGTCCCAGCATTGCCATAACTTGAGTAAAAAGTTGAGCGTTTTTCCATGGCACAGTATATCTTTCTTCCAGTGTCCATCAGTGATAGTTGGTTCCTGCTTTACAAATTCCTCCGGAGTGAACCATCTTTCCTCAGTACGTATACACTTCCCACGACTCCCTGCAACACAACAATAAACATAAATACTTCCCACTCAAACCTTCGACACAGACAAAACAAACTGAGTTCTGCACACAAATCTGTGCAATAACATACCTGACGCAAACCTGCATTTGTACAGAGTCCCAGTAAGTGAAACACAGGTGACTGGTAAAGAAGGAGCCTGGAAAACAGACAGATCTGCCATGTCTTCTTCTTCCTCAACTCTCCCTCTGATCTCTGTTCCTCCTCCTCTCCATCCCTGTTCCTGGAAATCTTCAGCATCATTTTCTAGAGGAATAAAACACATTGCTGCGTTCAGACAGACAGCAGAGCATGTGAATGAGCCTGGATGACCGTTACTCACCTTCACTGGAGCTCTCAGATGAGCTGACAGGAAACAGCTCATTCATGTTCTGCAGGAATAAACAAAGTCACTTAATAAATGTCACATGAAAAACAGGAAAAGCAAAACCTGACATTGCACATAGAGAGACAAAGTACCTTTTGGACACATGTTCTCTTTCTTCTCTCCTTCGGTGGACACTGAAGATGCTCCTCCTGAAAGAATGAGAATGGAAGTGATCACACATGTATATGAAGGGTCTGCTGTATTTAATTTGTCAGTGCCCCTTTTCCTAACCTTCCTTTTGTTTGAGAAATGATCCAACTGAACGGCCCAACGTGAAATACCCCGACATCTACAACTATTTGAATCCTAAACGCTCATTTTTTGGGGGGTCGACAGCTTATAAAAATTTAGGTCTGGGTTTTTTAGCTTGTTTACTGTACACCTTGTCACATAGCAGCTTTTAGGCATTACTCTGTTTTTTTGTTATATGTCAGAAATGACAAGAAGGCAGCTTCCCGCAATAGAAAGTCAATGGAGAGCATTGGATTGTCCCCCCCCCCCAAAGTTAATTTGTACATGCACATTGGACTTTTATGTCTATATAGACCTGTACAAGAATTGGAAATATGGGCCCAATAAATAAAACCAATATATTTATTCTTCATATATATAGCTTATATAATATATATATATATATATTATTAGACGTGTCCACATGTCCTCAAAAAAATCATTCTGATATGCTGCTTTATTGTCAATGTTGGAAACAGTTTTGCGGCTTCATATTTTTTTGGAACCATTTGAATAATTTTTTTTTTCAGGATTCTTTGACGAATAAAAAGTTAAAAAGAACAGATTTATTCAAAATAGAAATCTTTTGTAACAATATACACTACCGTTCAAAAGTTTGGGGTCAGCAGATTATTTTCTTTCTATTTTTGAAAGATATTAATACTTTCATTCAGCAAAGATGTGTTAAACTGAGCAAACGTGACAGTAAAAGAACGGATATTGTTGGAAAATATTTATTTTTTGAATAAATGCTGTTCTTTTTTAACTTTTTATTCAAAGAATCCAGAAAAAGGTATGTGATGAAAATGCTTTTTTTTATAATGGCCTCAGAAGGAGTCAAAAAACCAGAATGTGCAGACTAAAAATGCCCAGATCAAGAATATGTATCCTTCTGAATGCATCATGTGATTTAAGAATTTTAGAGTTACCAAAAAGGTGCTTAACAGCAGAACCTACAGTCATATGACTAGCTTAGATCATTACAAACCAATCACCAGAACAAACCACAGTGAAGTAAACTTGAGTGGTATTAATTTTTACTAAAATCTAAGGTTTAAATGTACATGTATCTTTCTGTTCAGAGAGTCTCTCTTAGTTGTTGTGACCAGTGGGCTCCCGGCCATGAATAAAACTTTCATTCCTGCAAATAGCAACTTGGGAGTGGTGTCTGGTATACTGTATGCTGCGCAGCTGAGGAATAGAAGTACTAAAGATTCTACGCTCAGAGGACCACAGCAGTGACAGTGATAGTGTTGAAAGACTATAGACTCGCACTCGGG
>JADLZN010002718.1:0-100515 GCA_018155175.1 Sinocyclocheilus anophthalmus | reverse complement strand
ACAATGAATTGTGACTCCCGGGAAAAATGGGACGTTTGGTCACCTTATCCCTACCCCTTCGGTGCTGAGGCCATTGTTTCAGATCGCTAATTCACATTTTGGTAGCCTATCCATACCCTGCTGCATACGCCATAATGAGACTATGATATGCAACGGGGCCCCTTATCCCGATGCAATCCAATGACAGGGCACCGGCATTTTGAATGGACATAGGCGTAGCCTATATGATGTCCTTTTGAATGTCCTAATATTTCCTCAAAATACTTAAATGGCCGGGCATCGTCTCAGTCCTTGTTAACGACGACGCAGAGCATAAAAGTTTACGTCAAGATAGTGTGTTACGTCATCGGGATATATAGTTTTACTCTCAACAGGAAATGTTCATTAACGAATATTTTCCGTCGTCGTCTTCGTTGACGAATTAACACTGCAGCCAATAGAAAGACGACGGCAGAGGTCGGATGTGATGCGTTCTCCTCTCAGCTGTAGATAAACGGCCAAGGAGAAAAAGTAGGCTCTGTTTCTCATATCATTTTTTGTTTATATGTTCGGTGAGATTTTATTAATACGTGTAGTAGTAAGAAGGTTTAGTCGTTTGCCTCCAGAATTTTGTATGTTGCTAGCGGCAAGAACCTGAATTCCGCGTTTCACAGCAACAGTAGTTAGACGCCCACTAATCAGCCTCATCGCCAAAGTCGCGAGCAGAGTCTATTGCGGCGTCCTCAGCACTATGGAACACACCTCGAGCCCCGTTCACACCTCCATCGCTTTTTTCTTGCGCTGTAGTGTCGCTAGACTGTCCTGTTGCATGGTGAAGACGCTGTGGTGTTATTGCGTGCGCCTAGCCCGCCGTAACTAGCCTGTAGGCCTCTCTATGACTAGTTGTGTAGGAACTGGCACGGTCGTGACATATCTGGACATATAAAATGGCGAATCACAAACATGTATATTGCCAATACAAGCTAAGATGTCATTATATTATGCCTGAGGAATAGACTCTAAAAATACCATTCTGCTGTGAAGTTGTTGTTCATATAAAACTACCAGCTTGCTTCTGCATTAAATCATTACCCACTGTGTGCATAAACTGCTCACATGCATCAGCGTAACATTAACAACCGCTCTGAACCATCAAGTATGACTCCCAATCTCCTTGGTCAGACCGAGGCACACGAGTTTTCGTTATCTATAGTTTGTTCTACGCATAACATTTTTTTATTATCCCTGTATGGGGTCTACACTGAATCGCTCAGGAAATCTGTCACTGTCTTGCCTGCGCTCTAGGGACAGATTCTTCGCTCCCTATCTGTTTGATCGCTCACGGGAATTCTGCGTGCTTATTTGCTAAAGTTGCCAGGCTCTCTCATGAAAATGCATTGGAATCTCTATGTTCACTCTGGACGTCGGCTGTGTTCGCTGGCGTGTTATACGGGGCATTCATACTTGCACCCTCGCGGGAGCTTTTGCACTCTCGAGACGTGCACTCTCAGAGCTTGCACTCTCCAGATCTTGCACTGCTCAAGGCTTTTGCACTCTGCTAGGCTTGCACTCTCAGGCTTGACACCTCTCAGGCTGTGTTGCACTCCTCAGGCTTTGCACATCATCAGGGGGCAACATGCGCTTCGCTAGCGACGTCACTTTTGCGTGCTTTTAGTTGTTTTATTTTGTTCTTTTTAATATACTTCTTTAATGTTTGAATCACTCACATTTTCATCAGCTGTAGCCATGTGGTGAATACAAAGAAAAACAGAACCTAGTACAATGCCTTGCACTCGCCACGTTTGTTTCACTCTCCGCTACCTGCGTACGTCCCTTTGCCAATCGACACAAATCGTGCGGTGTTGCCAATGGGACAAGACGCTGGGATGATTAAATGATTAAACTATTTAGTCACTATAACATAGCAGGGTCCTGCAGAACCGACACACCCGCAAATGCCGTGGCCACAGAACAGCAAGATATAGGAACGCAAGCGACCACAGTCTCTCGTTAAGTCGTTTGCCTCCTGAGGAAAAACATAAAGCACTTAACATGGCCAGTAATGTATCTAATATGTTTATTTTTGTCAACAAAAATATCAATTAAATATACATTTATTAATATAATGATTATGTCTATAGTATTTTCACTCCCATGGACCCGGAGCAAAGTAACGTGGCATGATGGACTACAAAACAGGCCAAAGCTATTATGCTCCATCACATTATTAATAACATAACATACATATAGCCAGGCAGTGACCGAGAATAAAATGCCAAGACGGGGTACACAGCCACCGTTTATCGCGTTAAGCGTTTTTTTCGCATGTTAAAATACCCTGTCTACAGCTCTTTTATATCATTGGTCTTATGTCCCATTAAGCTACCTTACCTTGTTTATTTTATATGGATTTTCCTATAGGGAGGAAATGTTAACGTGCACTATACAATGCTTGCGGTGCTGGCTCTGCTTGCCTGTATGGAGTTGATCCTTTTAAAATCTCTTAATGCATTTCAAAATGCACGTTCATATTTGCTGTTCTGTATAATATCTTGAGGTCAACAACAAACATATGAGGCTAACTGTGTATTGTGAAGTGAAATGGTACCGGGTGACATGTGGCCAGTATGGGTGACGCCAGATCTTAGGATTAGTGCTCTGCATTTACCCTACCTGCACACACACAGCAGTGACAACACACACCCGGAAAGGCACCGTGGAGCACCATTTATGCTAGCGGGCTGCCGCGGGGAGAGCAAGTCTTGTGGTGTCGATGGCCAATGCTCAGAGGACCTCAGTCGATGTATGTGGGGTAATGTGGGAGAGCGTACAATTCACTGCCCGCCCCCCACCTACAATCCCTGCTGAGTACAGGAGGTTCCAAACCCAACAGAACCTTGGTAGTTACGCGTCCGACTCTCTCAACCGGATGCCAGTAGGAAACCACGACGTTCTTGTCTTTTATCATATCCGGTTAGGTTATAACATTGCACATTGATGTTCATAGCCATCTGTGGTTGCCCTGTGATTACATTCAATAATAACGTATAATTTCGAATTTGATCTGTAGTGAACTTATGTATCTGAATACATTGTCGAGGCCTTTAAGTGGGTTTGTTATGTTTTTCTACCGAGGAAAACCACGAGAGACTTTGTTGCTCATAAAAAGCGTTTCTATTCTGCTGTTCGTTGCTCCTGGATTTTCGGGTCTTGACTTGTTTCTTGGCATGACCCTGTTATGTTATAGTACTCAAGTTAGTTTGTAGTCGTTTAATGCACGCACAGCAATCTTGTACTCCATTGGCAACACGGCACGTATTGTGTGATTGCAAGTCCGGGGGTATCGGGAGTGCAAGTGCACGATTGCAAGTATACACATTGTAACTTAGTGTTTCTTTTCTTGGCTTCACCACCTGGCTACTGTTGTAAAATGTTGATAGATTCAAACAAAAAGTAATAAAAAAAATAGAACAAAATAAAAAAATAAAGACTGCAAGTGACGTCGCTAGCAGAAGCGCAAGTGTATTGAGGTGACAAGTCTGAGAATGCATGTCTTATAGAAGAGAGAGAGAAAGAGAGAGATAGAGAGAGAGAGAGATCGAGAGAGAGCACAAGGACAGCATAGTGGACTAAGAAACAGCTTTTCTCGCGGTATTTGCCTAATATCAACAATGTGAGGGAAAACATTTCTCCCCAATATTAGAAACAGAACTTATTCCTCTTTTGCTGAATTAGTGGAGTACATGAGAAAAAGCCCTTCATACTTGGAGAAGATGACAACACAGCTGCACTAGCTGCAAAATGTGTGTTAAGCCTTCCCAATGTGAGGTTTCGGTGGTAGCATGGTGTCAGCTCTAAACTGACTCAGCTTTAATCTTTTCAAATTTGTGTATTTTAATTATTAGTTATCTAGGTTGTTGGTTTTTTTTTGTCTTTATTGATCGTTGTATATTGATACATATGTTAATGCTTTTAAAATTGTGTTCCACAGTCGTGCTAGATAGCTACATAAATTGATTGAGAGAGAGAGAGAGAGAGAGAGATTCAATGATTCAATGTAAACACTATGCTTTGGCAATACATTGTAACAATTGTCATGCCAATAAAGCACATATAGAAATGGAGATAGAGAGAGAGAGAGGAGTTAAGAGAGAGAGAGAGAGCAGAGAGAGAGATGAGAGGAGAGAGAGAGAGAGCGAGGACGAGAATTGTAAGGAATTGGTTACCCTCCCTCAAAAAGTGTCCTCCGTCACCAGGTCTGGTCTCGCAGGCGGTTGAAGAGAGAGAGGAATCTGTGCGGTTGCTCGATGCACGAAATCTCCGTCTTCTTCCGGTGGAGAAAAAACAGCAACTCTTCAGTCGTTAGAAAGTTCAACGGCTCCATTAATTCGATCTATAATGCGACATGAAATCATTTCAGCGACTTTACAGCAGCATGCGGATTAATACAATGCAACAGATGCAGTTCTGTGTCAAATACATAATAATAATAAAGCAATGTCTCACACTTTGTGCCCAACTGAATAGATCAGAAATGTTACGTACAAACGTTTTGCTGGCGTTAAAAACAACAGTTGCATACCTGACTCTTGCATACCTGTCAACGGCCGAGATGTCTGGAATAATTTGTATATTTCTGTAAGCTATGTGACAGCCTAGCTAATAAAGCGAGAAGTAGGCGGAAGTGATGTAGAGAAAGCGAATGTAAACCTGTTACAGGAGGCTGGAGTTCCGCTAACCGGATCTAATGAACGATTTCTTTTCAAAACAACAACAAACGAGAGCAGGGCGCGTATTTTAGGCACACCGTTTCGACGATTTATTAGCATGCTAATCGTAATTTCATGTGTTCCAGTTCTGTTAATTACATAGATGCGAATGATGCTGTAATTAAGTTTAACATACCTGTACGTGAAGAGTTTTTATAAAATGTGTTTTTAAACCATTGTGTTTAGGAGGTCAACCACGTGGTGGTGTTGATAAAAACTGCCGTCTAAGTAAAACGGGGGTTCTTTCTAGTACGTTTTTAATTATGTGTCAGCAATTTGGTAAACCATCTTCAACCAATTCATTTAAAGATCCCTATTTGCAAAAGAACGAATCCGACATCACCACAGGTGACCCGAGACCAGACACAACAAAAGCTTACATGCAGAAACCTCACGCACTTACCTGAACGTGAGTTTTCATAATATGGGTTTGTATTTTCGCCCGAACTGATCGTACTGATCCATGTTTTTGTGGCGTTTGTTCTCGTATACAGGTTGTTCTTTTGTCCGACCAGCTGACGAACTTACGGCCAGAATAAAAATGTTGAAACTATAACGAGTCAACGACTGTCCAAGCATATACACATGATTTGTTCCAGTTACGGTGTCATAATACTGTTAAAGGGACAAAGATGTATATATTAATCCAAAAAGTTGCGTGTTTTTGTAAACACTTTTTAAAGGCACACAGTGACAGGAAAATATTGTTACAGTGAAAACTTTAAGAAAAGGTAGAAAAGCTCGATTCTCTTATTTTTGTTTATATCGAGTTAGTGTCCCTTATTATTGTGTTTCTAAGCAATATACACGTTGAACATCAATAGTGTGACCTATCCCACTGAATTACCACACGTTATTACAGTGCTTTTAAATATCAGGTTATATGACTGTAACTATATAATCTGTATAATATTATAATCGTTTAAAGTATTTACAGGTGCATCTCAATAAATTCGAATGTCATGGAAAAGTTCATTTACTTTAGTAGTTCAACTCAAATTGTGAAACTTTTGTTTTAATAAATTCAATGCACACAGACTGAATTAGTTTTAAGTCTTTGGTTCTTTTAATTTTTTGATTTTGGCTCACATTTAACAAAAACTTACCAATTCACTATCTCAACAAATTACATTATGGTGACATGCCAATCAGTTAATCAATTCAAAACACCTGCAAAGGTTTCTGAGCCTTCAAAATGGTCTCTCAGTTTGGTTCACTAGACTACACAATCATAGGGAAGACTGCTGATCTGACAGTTGTCCAGAAGACAATAATTGACACCCTTCACAAGGATGGTAAGCCTCAAACATTCATTGCCAAAGAATCTGGCTGTTCACAGAGTGCTGTATCCAAACATATTCATAGAAAGTTGAGTGGAAGGAAAAAATGTGAAAGAAAAAGATGCACAACCAACCGAGAGAAACCGCAGCCTTATGAGGATTGTCAAGCAAAATCGATTCAAGATTTTGAGTGAACTTCACAAGGAATGGAATGAGGCTGGGGTCAAGGCGTCAAGAGCCACCCCACACAGACGTGTCAAGGAATTTGGCTACAGTTGTCGTATTCCTTTTGTTAAGTCACTCCTGAACCACAGACAACGTCAGTGGCTTCTTACCTGGGCTAAGGAGAAGAGAAGAACTGAACTGTTGCCCAGTGGTCCAAAGTCCTCTTTCAGATGAGAGCAAGTTTTGTATTTCATTTGGAAACCAGTCCAAACCTGAGTCTGGAGGAAGGGTGGAGAAGCTCATAGCCCAAGTTGCTTGAAGTACAGTGTTAAGTTTCCACAGTCTGTGAAGATTTGTGGTGCAAAGTCAATCTGCTGGTGTGGTCCATTGTGGTTTTTTGAAACCACGTGCCGACTGGCACCCGTTTACCAGAGAATTTTGTAGCACTTCATCTTCCTGCTGCTGACGCGACTTTTTGAGATGCTTAGTTTCTTCGCAGCAGGATTGGCAACGCGGCCCAACTCCTCAAATGCACCGCAAAGTTGGTTAAATTGACCATGGGTGTGGTTGTGCCTGCATGGCCCGCAAACACTCACGGCATACCTGAACCCCATAGGAGTGCTAATGGGGTATTGTCCAAGAAGAAAAGAGAACAAGAGGCCCAAAAAATGCAGATGAGCTGTACGGCCACGGTAAAAAAGAAACCTGTCTTCCATGCACACCGAATCAGCATTGCCACACTGATCACCTCCATGCCACGCGAATGAGGCAGTAATTAAAGCAAAAAGAGCCACTACCAAGTATTGAGTACATGAACAGTAAATTAACATACTTTCCAGAAGGCCAACACTTCACTAAAAATGTTTTTTTTTATTTTTTCTTATGAAGTATTCTAATTTGTTCAGAATTGGTGGGTTTTTGTTAAATGTCAGCCAAAATCATCACAATTAAAAGAACCAAAGACTTGTGTGCATTGCATTTATTTAATACACAAGTTTCACACAATTTGCAGTTGATGTACTGAAATAAATTAACTTTTCCACGACATTCTATTTTATTGAGATGCACCTGTATATTAACATGAGCTGTAAAATATAGTCACCAAAATGCCGCTTATGAAATGGTCAGTTTTTTTTTTCCCCTTCCACCTGCCATTTCATCTGGGAGTTTCTATACAAAACCTCCAGTATTTTATGGACAATCTTCTGATATGCCAAGGTTGCATAAAAAAAGACTTAAAACACACAACTTTACTTGCCCATCTCTCTTCATAGAAACTAAAATGACTGTTTTGAAGAATGACGAACTAAAATATTAAATATGAAGCAGGGGAAAGTAGCACATCCGAGTCACTGTCAGTCCCCATGGAACTGTGTGTTGAAGAGATATTTTACTTGCCCTCATGTCGTTCCAAAACCATATGACTTCTTTCTTACTACACACAAAAGAAGACATTTTTGAAGAATTCTCTGAAAAAGAATGCAAATACAAAGAGCATTAAATACTAATTCTGTACGACTGAAATTACTTCAAAAACTATGAACTCACAGGAAACAATGCCTCCTCAACAGAAACTTCCTTTCTCCCACGTCCTTCCCCTCTTCCTTCTCTTTACCCTGCGTTAACCCTGCGTTTAAGCCCTGAGGCCATTGTGCCTCACGGGAAGGTATGTTATTTTTCTGAGTGGCATACACAAATAATGACTCATACTCCAAAGACGTCGCAAATGAGCTTCCAAAAGTGTATCGTTTGTATGCAACTGGTTCGTGTACTTTCAGTGGAAAAACATTATTAATTTGTGGGACATTCTCCTGCTGACGAATAGCCTGATAAAAATTTAAGAAAAATTTAGTGCTCAAGATAAGAAGTTTTTCATATCTGTCTAATTGAGAGCATTCAATCTCTCAAGACAGAATACGGTAGGAGGAAATCTTTTTTTGATGAAATGAATGTTTCCCCAGCTGTTTCAAAAATTTTTTTGTGAGTGATGACATAACTAGTGCCGAAAAGTTACAGGCATTTGTAGTAACAAAAGGCATGCCTTTTTTTTGTAGGCTCTCTTGACTCGCCTGAAGGAATTAATAAAGTCTGTTGTTTTCGAGTGGCCAGACAAAAACATAGATGACATTCATGAACTCCAGGACCGTAGCAGCGGATAGGTGATAAAATGTAAGAAAAAATGGTAGTGTGTCAATGGAAATTTTTCATATCATCTTATTTGTGTTCATATCCTGCATGAACGAAAGAAGGTAGGAGAAACAAATGTGTGCTGTAATAGTGGAATGCTAAATTTCTTGTGGTGATATCATGAAAGTAAATCAAAAAGTTACGCATGTTGGAACCAAGGTAGCCCTTCTGCGTTAGCACTTTACGTTTTTTAAAATTGTATTTTGAATTGAAGTATGGCGGGGTGGGGCACGCAAAGTTTAGTCAAGATCCCAAAAAAGTAACTATGTTTTCTAAGCTCGACGAGACCTTTCAAATGACATATGACACATAACTATCTGAGCTGAGATAGTGTTTCTGACATATTAGAGTAAGTGTCAAAAACATTTTCATAAGTATGAAAAGCGCCGACTGCGCTCGATTAGTACAGAGCGTTGTCTCCTAGGGGTTTTGCAGTGAGTATGATTAAGTATGGGCGTGATATATATATGGTTGCGCACCCTCATCAGGATCCTAGCAGCACTGTTCTGAATGTGAACTGTAGCTGCAACTTCTGTAGGCTTTTTGTTGCCGGGATCAACCGCTGAGGGAGCGCAGTGTACAATAGCCCCATACTGGAAAGGAGACAAAGTCGTGGACAAGCTTTATCCGTTACATCTCCAAAGGGAGCTAGGGGTGAAGAGGGGTGGTTGGCGATTGTGGTCCCTCAGGTAAAAATAGGTCTTACACAGATGTTTGATGTATCCATAATGTCAGAATTACCAGTCCATCTTTAAACACCCATGTTGGATGGACATGAGTGAGTTGGAGGAAAATATCCTGGCCAGAGAAGGTAATGCTGTTAATGACAGATGTTCGGACTTGGTTTGGAGTGCCGATTAGGATGGCCTCAGTCTTGGAGCTGTTTAGCTGCAAGAAATTTTGCTTCATCCACGCCTTTATCTGCTCCAGGCAGGTGGTCAAAGTAGAAGATGGCAGGACAGCAGACAGGGTTGAGTTGGTCCTGACGTATAGTTGAGTGTCATCAGACCAAGCACTGAGCCTTGAGGGACACCACAGGTTACATTGTGTGTCAATGATTTAACCTCTCCCAAGGCGACATGCTCAGTTCTCCCAGTGAGGTAAGATGAGAACTAGTTATACACAGAGTCAGAAAGACCAATGGTGGAGTGCAGACGATGAAGGAGAATGTTGTGGTCCACAGTGTCAAATGCTGAGCTCAAATCCAGGAGGATAAGGAGAGATGGAGAGCCAGCATCTGCCATCATCAGAAGGTCATTTGTAATCCTGACCAAGGCTGTTTCCGTGCTGTGGCCGGAACGAAAACCAGACTGGAATTTCTCAAACAATTTATTTTGTTTTAAATGGACCAAAAGCTGCGCAGTTACTACTTTTTTCCAGCACTTTGGAAAGAAATGGAAGGTTGGAGATGGGCCTGTAGTTGTCAAAGGCTTCTGGGTTTAAGGTGGATTTTTTTTTTGCTGCCTGATGACAGCAGTTTTCAATGTAGATGGAACATGACCAGCCTGGAGGGAGTGATTAATTACTTAGTGATCAAAGGACTTATAACACAGAGGTTAGATTTTACCAAGGATGTGGGGAAGGGGTCCAGGGCACAGGTGGATGGTTTCAACATTCTAATAATGTTCTCAACCTCTTGCTGTGAGATGTCAGAGAAACAGCAGAGAGGTTGGGAAATCCCAGGTTTTTTTTGTGGTGGAGTATGTTTGTTGGGGGGTCGACAGTCAGGACAGACAGGACAGGTTAGCTGGATAGGACGGAGCGGATGTTATCTACTTTTTTGCTGAAAAAAGTGATAAAGTTGTTACACCTCTCCTCTGTAACGCCTGAATGACAATGAGTTTTTGGTTTAAGGATGTGATTGATAGTAGAAAAAAGTCGCTTGGAGTTTCCAGGGCTTTTGTGAATGATATTGGAGTAGAACTGTGACCATGCTTCTCTCAAAGACCTCGCATAGGCCTTCTGATGCTCTCTGTATGCTTGCTTGTGAACAGGAAGTCCTGAGGCCATAAAGTGACGCTCAAGGACACGCTCAGCTGTCTTCATCTTTCGCAGTTCGTAGGTGTACCAGGGAGCTGAGCACAAAAAGGTGACAGTTCTAGTTCTGATAAGGGCGTGGAAATCTAAGAGACTGCTCAGAGATTGGTTGTAGAAATCAACTGACTCAGTGACTGAGGAGAAATCATATAGGGGCTAAGTTTGAAATGACCAGGTCCAGTATGTGGCCCCTGAAATGTTTGGGGACATCAACATGTTGTTGGAGGTTGAGACAATCTAGTAGTTGCAGAAACTCAGCTGCAAAGTGGCAGGGGAAGTGTCTACATGAATATTAAAATCTCCAAGTACTATAATGTTAACAGAAATTGTGCAGAGTGTTGTAAGTAGATTGTGCATCTCTGAAATGAGTTTTGATTAGGGGGCCGATAGATGAGAAGTATTGTCATGGGAAAAGGGGATTTACACTTAAATGCAAGACATTCAAAAGAAGACAATGTAGGGAGGGGGAGGGGGGACAATTCCAAATTCTGTCTGTGTATTACAGCTAAGCTACCACCACGACCAGTGCTGCAGGCTTTCTCCTGGTAGCTGTAACCAGGGGAACAGGCGTCATTTAATGCTGAGTAGATCTCTGGCTGGTGCCATGTTTCTGTAATGCACATAAAGTCTAATCCCTTATCCATGATATGGTCTTGTATAAAGGATGATTTATTTGAGGGATTGCGTATAATAAAGTTCTATTTTAAGCGTTAATGAGGTAGTGAATCTCTGTAGAGGCCGTAGTACACCGGAATTCACTCCACATTTTCTGTCGTACTTGATGTGCAGGGATTTCGTGATGTTTCCCATACAGTCCAGCTTTGCATGCAAAGATCTCGCGGTGTTTCCCATGTTACTAACATCAAGAACGACACTGTTTTGATGAAGCGGCAGACATGCGACAGTGGTCCAGATGGATGGAATGGCTTAAGCAGAGCAGCTACGCCGATGGTAAACAAACTTTCGACGGGAACTTCTGTGGATATAATGGGGTCGTCGCAGAAGTCCAAGTTCTTTGACAACTGCAATGGACGTTGGAATGGTGCGGTTGTTGAGAGTCAGCAGCTGTGGGATGGAATACTTGAGCTTCATGCCGATCGCTGAAAAGCTCACAGTAGCAGTGCTAAACGACAGAAAAAAATCCAGGTGTTCACCCACTGATAGTGAAAAATGACCAACAATCAGCCGATGTTGGAAGGGATAGCCGTAGGTGAGCAGACAGCCTTCAATTAGATAAATAATCCGTGCAAAAAACTGTTAAAAAAGAGAAACGGCGAAAACAACAAATTCCAGCGTTTCCCTACAATTTAAAACAATCAGTGCAAAAAAAAAATGTTTAAAACTGTTAAAACTATTAAAACAAAGAAACTGTTACAACGGAGAAGCGGCGAACAAAAAGCGCCAGCGTCCTCTCTCGTCAGGAGAGATCCAATTCAAGTGTGAAAAGGTATCATTGAAGTCAAACGTTTTTTGAATATACACTGTTCAAAAGTTTGGGGTCAGTAACAATTTGTTTTGTTTTTTAAACAGTTGACGGTAGCTTCCATAGTATTTTTCCCATACTATAGAAGTCAATGGCTACTGTCAGCTGTTTGTTTACCATCATTCTTTAAAAAATATCATATTTTGTGTTCAACAATTCATACAGGTTTGGAACAACTTGAGGGTAATGTAAAGAGTAAATGATGACAGAAGTTATTTTCAGAATCAGAATCAGAAGGAGCTTTACCAAGTATGTTTACACACACAAGGAATTAGACTTGGCGACAGGAGCTCCCAGTGCAGAAGTACACACATAGTGCAAGCATACATGATAGTGCAGACACGCATAGGCTTACACGGTAAGGGTGAAATAACGCTAGAAAACAGAAAAATAAATAATGCACTATATACAGAAATAGAATTATAGAGGAAAAAAAACATATAATTGTTTAAATGCATGTACAGATATGTTATTTACAAGTGTACCATATTTGTAGTTTACAATATACAGTTTCCAGATACTATGTATAAAAGTGTCTGTTATGATGGACAGTGTGTGTAGTGATTAACTTTTTAATTGTTCAGGCTGAATATGGCCTGCAGGAAAAAAAAAACTGTCCTTATGCCTGGCTGTTCTGGTGGTCAGTGCTCTGTAGGGCAAACTATCCCTTTAAGTGAATTGTTCCTTTAAATGCCAATATTAATTCCTCCTTAGATGGTAACACATCATAAGAACCAAACCGGAGATGTCAGGCACCCTCTAAAGGAAACATGACCACACACAACTGCACAGACTTGACATCAGAAATCCTGGATGAGACATGATCAGGTCGCCATTCGCACACCGGCACCAGCTTAAAGCCAGACTTCTGCTTATGTTCAAAGATCTTTTACATAACATGCAGCAGTTGTAAAAGAAGAGACCTGGGAAATCAGCCTTTTAAAGCAGCGGCCAACTGGCAGGAATGGATTTGGCATGTCTTTATCCCCGAAGTGCAGAGTGCCACCACAGACACCATCCATCACATCATTAATTCAGAGGCTTGCTGCCATACTCAGAGAGGCCGATCCCCAGCGTAAAATCATGTACATGTGGCTTTTACATTTCCACATACACAACTCAACCCCAGTTGCACAACAGATGCAAATGTACCCTAAAGCGCAAACAAACCAGATAATAGAGATATTGCTAATTAATCAAGTGCACTCTGAAAGTATGAAAAGAGTGAAACTATGTTTGAAACAGTAGGCTACTCTATGATGTGATTAGTATGCAAACTTGCATGAAATGGCAGGATCAAAATGTGCAGTATATAAGTATATATATATACAGTATATATATTGAATGTATTTATATATACAGGTGCATCTCGATAAATTAGAATGTCTTGGAAAAGTTCATTAATTTCAGTAATTCAACTCAAATTGGGAAACTCGTGTATTAAATAAATTCAATGCACACAGACTGAAGTAGTTTAAGTCTTTGGTTATTTTAATTGTGATGATTTTGGCTCACATTTAACAAAAATCCACCAATTCACTATCTCATCAATTTAGAATACTTCATAAGACCAATAAATAAAAATTTTTTGTGAATTGTTGGCCTTATGGAAAGTATGTTAATTTACTGTTCATGTACTCAATACTTAGTAGGGGCTCATTTTGCTTTAATTACTACCTCAATTCAGCGTGGCATGGAGGTGAACAGTTTGTGACACTGCTGAGGTGGTATAGAATCCCAGGTTTCTTTGACAGTGGCCTTCAACTCATCTGCACTTTTTGGTCTCTTGTTTTCCTCATTTTCTCTTGACAATACCCCATAGATTCTCTGTGGGTTTCAGGTCTGGTGAGTTTGCTGGCCAGTAATGCACACCAACACCATGGTCATTTAACAATTTTTTGGTGCTTTTGGCAGTGTGGGCAGGTTCAAAATCCTGCTGGAAAATGAAATCAGCATCTTCAAAAAGCTGGTCAGCAGAAGGAAGCATGAAGTGCTCCAAAATTTCTTGGTAAACTGGTGCAGTGACTTTGGTTTTCAAAAACCACAATGGACCACCACCAGCAGATGACATTGCACCCCAATCATCACAGACTGTGGAAACTTAACACTGGACTTCAAGCAACTTGGGCTATGAGCTTCTCCACCCTTCCTCCAGACTCTAGGACCTTGGTTTCCAAATGAAATACAAAACTTGCTCTCATTTGAAAAGAGGACTTTGGACCACTGGGCAACAGTCCCGTTCTTCTTCTCCTTAGCCCAGGTAAGTCACCTCGGTTGTTGTCTGTGGTTCAGGAGTGGCTTAAAAAGATGAATACGACAACTGTAGCCAAATCCCTTGACACATCTGTGTGTGGTGGCTCTTGATCCCTTGACCCCTGCCTCAGTCCATTCCTTGTGAAGTTCACGTCAATTCTTGAATTCGATAAGGCTGTGGTTCTCTCGGTTGGTTGTGCATTTTTGTCTTCCACACTTTTTCCTTCCACTCAACTTCTTTCTGTTAACATGCTTGGATACAGCAATCTTTGAACAGCCATATTCTTTGGCAATGAATGTTTGTGGCTAAACCCTCCTTGTGAAGGGTGTCAATGATTGTCTTCCGGACAACTGTCAGATCAGCAATCTTCCCAATGATTGTGTAGCCTAGTGATTGTGAAAGGCTCGAGGAAACCCTTTGCAGGTTTTTTGAGTATGATTAGCATGTCCACCATTCTAATTGTTGAGATAGTGAATTGGTGGGTTTTTGTTAATGTGAGCCAAAATCATCACAATTAAAGAACCAAAGACTTAAACTACTTCGGTCTGTGTGTATTGAATTTATTTAATACACAAGTTTTCACAATTTGAGTTGAATTACTGAAAAAAAAAACTTTTCCACGACATTCTAATTTATTGAGATGCACCTGATATAATTATATATAGACATTTTGTTTTAAAAATAAATAAAAATGACAAAAACACAACAAAATCACACACACACATATATATATATAATATTAGAATTAAATACTAGATACAACAACCTTCAAAAGTTATATATAGATAGTATAAAAAAAAAAAAAAAAAAAAAACAAACTTTAATATATATCTATATCTATATATATAGAAATCTAGTATCTACTAATATTATATATTTTTAATATTATCTATCGTATATTATATATTATATATATAGTGTAATGTATCTTATGTATATAATATAATAAAGTACTCGCATGATACAAAATAGATTGCATTATTGCTGAACCACTGATCTAGACTGATACTGTAATCTTGTAAACAAGGCCGGCAGAGCATGCACGGGTTCTCCTTCAAATGCCACTTCATTAATATGTCCTTACACTTTCTGGGCCAAATAACACATTTGCTGTTGTGTTGCTGTCCTATGCAGTTCAGAAGTGTCATCGATTTCTCACAAAATATCTAACTTTGTGCTCGGAAGATAAGTTCTTACGGTTTTGGAACAAGGATGAGGGATAGTAATTAATGAACGAATTCCTCCATTTTTGGGGGTGAACGATCCCTGTTAAGCATTCATCGTGGTGCCAACACTGTAGTATACTAACTGTTTTGAAATACTACAATTCAAATCAATAATGCTTAATGTTTCACATGGTATTTCTACAAATAGTAACACATTCTACGACAGCATAGTATTTAGTAAGTATACTCTGTGACCATTTAAAACGCAGGCAACTTTTCCACAGTAAAGCAAAATCGTTTGTTACCTTGATGTTGATTTACAAGTTAGCCAGTGGTTTGGGGGAGTAACCAGCAATTCCAATAACACAAGTTTTTACGGAATAATTACTTTTTTACACGTAACGCAATTACTTTTAATTTATGATACAAGAGATTAAAAATTGAGTTACTTTTTCAAATAGGTAACGCAAGTTACTTTTTTTTTTTTTTTCAATTGATTGATTGACAGCTCTCCTGTCCCCATGTTGAGAGAAATCAGAAGATGTTACTGTAGTTCTAAAATAATTATGAGTATGCATTAATTCATCTCACTCAAAAAAAACGATTCAGTATTCCTAAAAATGATTAAAAATAATGCAACTCAGAATGTGACGCAAACCTGTAATAATTAAATATTAAACAACACAAATGTCCTTTATGTATTTAATCCCATTCTATTTGCTTCTGAGCTTCGATGATCCAGTTCAACCGTACTAATAAGCACAAATGACTCTAGACAAACATTTGTGTCTTTTTTCATTGCTGAAGTGTGTTGAAATTTCTTCTTCTGCATTCTACTGTACGGACGCAAATGTACTTTCCCTTCAGCCTAAGGCTTATTCATTTCACTTTTGGTGTGAAAAGGCTTTTATATTTGCCAAAAATAGAACTTTTTCATTTTAAAAACAAAAAACCTGTCCAGATTTAAAGTAAAATTCAATTTGAAGTAACGCAAAAGTAACGTAACGCATTACTTTCCATAAAAAGTAACGTAATTAGTTACTTTTTTATGGAGTAACGTAATATTGTAATGCACTACTTTTAAAAGTAACTTTCCCCAACACTGCAGTTATCAACTTGAAAATGAATTTGTTTATTTATTTGTTCAAAAATGTTAAAACTTTTTAGTCTGATCAAAATAGAGACGTTAAAACTGGCAAGAATTTGTATGCTTGCGTGCTTTGATGCAAAGTGCAAGTTTTGACAATTGTAGTAGGTTCTCCATATATTTAATACATTAAGAAAGTTTGCATACTGTACACAGCATATATACTATACTGTATGTTGTTCAGAACATTGGCTACACAACAAAGCATATTGTACTAGGTGTATCCCACAATGCAGTGGACTGCACTCAACTTCACCTGCCATTTTCCAATGCAAATGAATTAGAAGTAACTTTCACCTCACTTTTGATCAGAGTACCAAAAGACAAAATTGCACTAAAAAAGGAAAATAACTGATTGGATGACTCTTACTGAAACACAATATAATGACATCTTGATCACAATGATGCATATTACTGTTTTAAACATTTATAATTGCATAGTTTTTTTTTAAATAGCAGTCTTGATTCAGTATATCATTATGCTATTCCATTGCAAACACTAGCGCATTCGATTATGCATGTATGCAAATAAATAAGGAACAAAATGGCTTGTTAAATTTCACTCAAATTACACATTTCCATATTTATCTGTTCCGCAAACTAAATGTTTTTGCATATTATTTACCTCAGTTTGACAAACATCACACTTTACAATCCTTTGCAGCATCTTCAAGACAACAGCCCGCTGTTTCACTCAAATGCACAAGAGCATCTTGCCATCTTGTTTATTAATACTGTATGTGTCAAGAGGCTAGACGTCAAGCTCAGGGAAAGACCATTAAATATTCATCCCCTTTTTTATGTTCTTTTTCTTGAGCATTACCTTACTAATTCTTCTCCTCTGTCAATACTCTCTCCATTTATTCATCTTCCACATGGACTGTTGGTCTGTTATTTGGAATTCAGACGGAACTGCTGAGGTTGAGGAAGCATCTGGAATCTGACAGTCTTCTAATTCCTGTCTGAATAAGAAATTTATGGATGAAAACTCAACGCACACAAATAAAAACACTGTGTGAGTGACATATCTCCACATGTGAGGGAACATGTTTGAGACAACGGTGCTGGTGCACTCCCACACTCACTCACACTGCCAAGCTATGAATATTTCATTCACCCCCGAGTGAGAAAGAAAGAGACAGAGAGAGATGAGAAGTTATGAGAGAAGTCACAACTATCATAAACAGTTATATAATTAGGCAATAAAACCAATGGCAGATGGGGAGTGAATGGGAAACCTGTTAAAATACAGTCAATTTTGCAATTCAATTTGGTGTCACCAGTGGAGCAGAAATTACCCACTTAAGCCATAGAAGTTTTCATTTTTTCTATGGAGAAATCGATTTTTAATGATTCTGTATAAACCTTTCAAAACAGACCTAGTGAGATTATTAATCACTATATGCTTTATTTGAAACCGTGAGACAGTGTAATCTCAACTTCATATAAAAAACAAAAACATATTTAATAGACAAATTCCAGAAGGAGAACTAAACTATCTAGGATTCCTGAGAAGAAAAATCTACCAGAGAATCGATGCAAACAAATTGAGAATTTTTTTTATATATACTGCATATAATGTATATGTGCGTGTGTGTGTGTGTGTGTGTGTGTGACCCTGTCTGTGAAAACCCAGCTAAAGTCATTTTTTTGTGATTTACTGTTTTCTATATAAATTCATACTTCATAAGGTAAAGAACATTCAGTGAAAATGTAACATTGATACCTTTATTACTGACTGAGTAAGACCATGTCAAAGACTGAAATCATAGTGAAATTAATGGCTGTTATCTCATTAGATTTTGAGACGTTAGCCTGGATTTCACAGAGAGGGTCTCACACACACACATATACATATATACAGGATATGCCCCATATATATGTGTATGTATACAAATACAAATATAAATAAAAAAACACTACAATTCAAAAGCTTGGGGTCTGTAATTTTTTTAAGAGAAGTTAGAAATAAATATTTATAAATTAAAATAATTAATGCTTCTAATTTATTTGGTAAGTATGGATTGAACTGATATTGAACTTTTCAATGTATTTAAACTATTTTAAATTGTAATAGTATTTCACAGTATTTCTGTTTTTACTGCAATTTTGATCAAATAAATCAGCCTTGGAATGTAAGAGGCATACTACTTTTGAACAGTATTGAGTATAAGAATATTTTGCAGTCCATTTTAATAAATATAAGTTTTATACCTATATATCGAAAGACTATGAATCAGTAATTTTATATTATATTATACTATACTGTAATTTTTTTAATTCGATTGCATCATTACAGTGTTTCCTGGGATTGTAGTTCATTCCCTCATAAAAAAATTAAGTATCTTTGCCTGACTATAAAAAACTTTATTAAAGAATTGGTTTAAATTCCTATAAAGAAAAGGAATGGGAATAATACTCCCCAAACCAATGCTGCTAAAAAAAGTGGGCAGTTACCATTTTACTCTATAATGTTATGCTGTATTGTGAAAACAATCACGGCTAAAGGTCACTGTTAGGAGCGACGCAGTTCAGTCGTTACTACTGACTAAAACAAAAATTAGACTAAAAACAAAACCTGCTGTAGCTCTATCATAACTGTGTATGTAAACATAGTGTATTCACCAATCAGCATCCAGGACTGGAACTATGCATACTGTATTATAAGAAGTAGTAGACAGATTGCTGAAAAAAAAGTAAGGAGAGAAACTAAAGGAAAAATCTCAAACTGATTTGTATTCATCCCTCAAACCCACTCTCATCCCCTCACAGACACTCTCCTCACATCCCGTTCACTGCCATCAATTCTCTTTCAACACACACACACACACACACACAGAGTTATGTAATCAGTGTAATCCCTCTTCTGCTTCATCTGAACATTCATGATATACAAAAAATCACTGTGATGATCTTCCTCAACTGCTGCTCTCTCCTTTCATCAATCACTCTACATCTCTACCATTCAATATACACTCTTTTCTTTTCCAGGAAGGTTCTACCATGAATGACAAATTAATTTCAGCTCTTTTCTCTTCCATCTCTAGTCTCTAACCCCCCCTGTGTTTTAGTGCATATTTTACCGTAGTGTAAATTCTCAGGCGTGATGCATTCCTTCTAATGATCTCGTTTTGAATCTGATCTTTGGCTTGCATTCCTCTTCCTGCAGTGTCTCTCTGCGGTATGTTCCTGGTCAGCAAAATGTCAGGCAGATCCTGCAGTACCCCAGAGAGAGCCAAGCTGTTAATGAGGAGTGTGAGCCAGACACACACAGCACCAGCCCACCATCTGATCTGGGTTCATTTCATCTGAAATACAGAGAGAGAGGAGAGGAGAAGAGAAAGAGAAGAGACTGGGAGATGCTGTGGTAAGAGAGGAAACAGCATGTCTGGGCAAGAAATGATCGAGGGAAAAAAGAACACAGAAGGAGTTTGATGAGGTGGACAGAAGAGAACATGGACATTAGGAGGAGCTTGTCGATAAAGCCTATATGAACATAAAACAAGCCACTGGATTTAGAAGGTCAATAACATCAGTGGCACAAAGGCTAATTGGAATAAAACGCATTGGAAATCCCATTAAAATGCAGCTGACTTCACAACTCAGTACTAATGCACAGTTGTGGATTGAAAAAATTCTTGAGACATAAGCCAAAATATGTGGCATAGCTTAATACTTCATAGTGATTCAAATTTATATTAAATATGTACCGTTTTAAGGAATAGTTCACTCAAAAATGAATATTTGCTGAAAATGTACTCACCCTCAGGTCATCCAAGATATAAATGACTTTGTTTCCTCAATCGGAAAAGATTTGGAGAAATTTAATATTAGATCCCTTGCTCACTGCAGTGAATGGGGGCCGTCGGAATGAGAGTTGAGAGTAACAAACATTACTCCAAGTACTGTAATATTTAGCCAGGGAAAACCAAATTTGTGGTACATTGGAGCAGGAGATGCACCCAAAACATACCTCTTATTAATTCAAAATAATTCCTTTGTATAATTCAACGGCAAACGTCTTCAGTTTTTAAATCTGTTGCAGTACTCAAGAATCAGGAGACTCGCGTGTCTCCTTTTTTTGAAGTTTTATTTATCTAAACAGAGCAATTATTGCACAGAGTTGATGAAAATAATAAAAAATTGAATAAAAGATCATAATAAAGTCATTAAAGTTTTTTTTTTTTTTTTTTTTTACGCATTACATCTTGCCGGAAAGGACGGAACATTCTGATAAAATCTTGCAGCATTTGACTTCAGTTGAAATCAAAAGCACTGTTTGCACATTGTTTCTCAGGATGATGACTGCAACATATTTGCATGCCTCCTCTCTGATCAAACTCATGAATTTGGCAGCAAGTTAGTTTTATGTATCAAAAGTGTCAAAAAGCAACCATTCAAATTAGCAGTGATAAAAAAGGTTCAAAAATATTTTTAAAATAACATTTGCATCTGTTCATCCATGTGAACTCAAACAATTCAAGGAAAGGGTTCACTATAGCATGTGCACCATAGCTGCATTAATTGGAATTGCAATCAGTGGCCTGACAGTGCTGGACACAATGACATTGGCTCAAACAATGGTGTATGTTTGTGGGCGGAACTACCAAGTTGGCCAACCATTGGCAGATGACAGCTATTTATGCAATTTCATTTAATAACACTTTTGGCACAGAAATTACTCCCATAATTAAATAACAAACAAGCAACTGTAATTTCTGTAATTACATAACCATTTAAATGTACCATACAAATAGGGCTAAAGACTATTAGAACAGGTTTTGGGTTGTAAAGAGTTGCAAATTATGATGAATGACAGGTTTCAGCATTTATGAAATTCAGGGCTGTGAAGTGATAAACCCAAAAAAGAGAGAGTACTAATTGTATTATTGCTTGACAACAGAAACCTTCAGAAATCAAGTTCTGAACATGTATATCACGTTCAAGTGTTCACATTCTACAAATGCTGGTTAAGTAAAGAGGGGGAAAGTACAGGGCACAAGATTCCTGGGGTGACAATGAAAGGATAGAAAAAGAAAAAAAAGAGTGAACAATGAAAGAGAAAGAGGAATCTGAAACAGGTGGCAGAGCAGCCCTGAGAGAGACACTGCTGGACAGGAAACAGAATGAAAGAGAGAGAGGGGAGAGAGAGGAGAGATGAGAAGTGTAGAGAGAGAGAGAGAGAGACGACGGAGTGAGGGAGAGAGAGGATGAGAGAGAGAGAGAGGGAATGCATTTTTAAAATGACACATGAAATGGAGTGCAACGACACACATTCTGTCCTGAATAGCCTCACACAGCAAACACACTCCTACGACAACCTGCCAGACAAATACAACCAAGTATTCTGAGCCTCAAAGAGACCGAAATGCAGACTGGCACTTCAGTTATTACAGAGCACATTACTGTATGTCCACTCACAAATGCATTGAAATATACATAAGGATGTCTTTCAAAACTACACTAAACCGTTTATATTGCCGCTCACGATCCATTTTACCTCTGTAATGTGACACGCACTTCTGTTCAAAGGTTTGAGTTAAGAGGTTTCATTTTTTTTTTTTTTTTAGAAATTGATACTTTTATTCTTCAAGGACACATTAAAGACATTTATTATGAAAGTGAAAAAGAAAGAAAGTGAATTTGTGCTCCCATCCAAGTGCACACACACAGTAGTGAACACAGCCATAGCAGTGGGCAGCCATATTGCTGCAGCACACGGGGGTTCCGTGCCTTGCTCAAGGGTCTCACCTCAGTTGTGGTATTGAGGGTGGAAGAGAGCGTTGGTTATTCACTCCCCCCACCGACAAATCCTGCCTGACCTGAGACTCAAACCCACAACCTTCGGATTACAAGTCCATCTCACTAACCATTAGGCCACGACTGTTACACAAGATTTAAATTTCTATTCAAGAGAAAATACGTATGTGCATTCCTCAAAACATATTAAGCAGCACAACCGTTTTCAACACTGATAATAAAAAATATATATTGTTTTCTACAATGATTTCTTACTGAAGGATCATGAAGACTACTGAAAATTCAGCTTTAACATCACAGGAATAAATTATATTAAATTAGGAAACAGTTATTTTAAAGATTGTAACAATATTTACAAATTAGTGTTTTGACTATTTTTAATCAAATAAAACACAACCTTAGTGAACTTATGAAATCTTACCGACCTCAAACGTGTACCCAGTAGTTATTTCGAATGAAACAGGATCTTCATCAATCAAGAGCCAGACTTAACGTGAGGGATGATGGATGGATGGATGGATGGATGAGCGAGCCAAGCCAAAAGCAATATTGCTAAAACTATGTCTAAATAGCTATTTGGCTATTAGTAAACATTATTCAATATCACACATAGCCAGTGATGTTAATAGAAAAGGAAAGCTGTCTCCAATGAAGAGCAAGTTCATGGATTAAAAAGGAAAATATATATGATATATCTATATATATTTTTTTTTAATGCTACACCATGTGAACTTTAATGTGAAACAGACTTCTCAACCCATTTTACCTCTGTAATACGATTCATTTCTGAATGAAAACTAACAGCTAAAAACTGCACTTTTATCCACTCGGAACTGATTGGCCATTAAAGTGGGTGTTGCATACCAGAATTCATTCATTCATTGTTAATTTATGAAGAATGGTGAGAGATGCTTGATGGGGAGGGAATTGAAAATATGATGGACTAAAAATTAAAGTCATTTGAGAGTAGGGGCAAGTTAATATATTTTGATGAAAGACTACAAAGGCAAAAGTTTTCTTTGGAATAACATGCTATAATGGATTGCATTGCATTATAATGGATTGAATTGTAAAAAGTTAATCAAACTCCTTAAAATCTGAGTTTATGGCTTACAATTGAAGCCAAAACGTAAGACCGGAAAAGAGTGATCTGGAGAAGTGCACAAGAATCTGTATCTTTTTTTCCCCTCCAATTTCACACATTTGCATACACATACACACAAACGTCTCAAGTCAAATAGGGCTGCATAGTTAGGACAGATCCATGAGTATAAATATCTCACAGTGGCGACTGTGTGGGCAGGAAGCGACATCAGGAGCATTTCCAAACACACACGGCCAGACTTCCCCCAAAGAACATGTAGAGCAGGTTCCTGACTTCATGGCTCACCTCGAACCCAAACCCCTCACCGATCACCACATGCCACAAACTGCCAAACTTCTTATCCATGGACTCCTTGATCATATTGGCAGCATCTGAAAACAGGGGAACCAGCGAGGGGAAAGAGAGCGAGTGAAAGCATGTAGGCTACTGGAAAGCAGTACAGATGGCCGCCTTGTGTGTGGTGTGTGTGTGTGTGTGGGTGTGTGTGTGTGTGTGTGTGTGTGTGTTGTGTGTGTGTGTGTGTGTGTGTGTGGTGTGGGTGTGTGTGAAGCATTCTGACTCAGTACTAGATGGAAACACAGAGCCCAACCCCACCTGTGTGGCCTGGGGAACACATTTATCTGAAAGCCTGTGCTTCATAACAAACGCACACACTCACACACACACACGAGCCTGACTGACCTCATTGTGGAGGCAATTTCTCGCAGGCTGTGACGCACGATCCCATAGCCTCACAGATCTTCTGGGCATATCTGTGTGCTGCAAACAAAACCAACAGAGCATATTGTAGTCAAACTCTTACAGGTGTAACAAGAAAATTCTATTTTCTATCTTCTATTTTAAATTGATCAAATGTGACAAAGACTTTTACATTGTTACGATCTGATATCAAATAAATGCTGTTTTATGGAGCAAAGTGGATCAAAAATTAAGAATTTAATTAAGTCATTAAGAATTTGTTACCTTATTTGAGTAAATTGTGGCCAAGTTGGACTAATTTGTTCCCTCGTTTTAATTTAAATCAAAATGAGGGAACAAATTAGTACAACGTGGCCATGATTTACTAAAACGAGGGAACAAATTCTTAAAAAAACTAAAACTAGGGGAAAAAAATAATTAAAAAAAGATGGAATAAATGAAACAAGTGATGGATAAATGTATTTTTGTCCACATTTTATGTACTGTTTTTACTTTCAGGATTAAGAATGCTAAAATAGATGTATCACATTTTCCACAAAATTATTAAAAAGCACAAATGTCTTTAACAAAGATAATAAGAAATATTCCTTGAGCAGCAAATCAGCATATCAGAATGACTTCTGAATGATCATGTGACACTGAAGACTGGAGTAATGATGCTGAAAATTCAGCTTTGCCATCACAGGAGTAAATTACATTAAAAAATATATTCAAAAAGAAAAATAGGCCTAGTTGTTTTAAATTGTAATAATATTTCACAATATTAAACTTTTTCATCAAATAAATACAGCCTTGGCGAGCATGAGAGACTTTTTGTTTTGTACTGATCCCAAACTTTTGAATGGCAGTGTATAGAAAAAAGTTATTATAAATTATTACGAATTTCAATAATGCAAAGATATATGTATTAATCATATTAAAAGAAACTACGTTAAGTTGACCAAGGCAGAACAAAATATTAAGACAGTAAAAAGACTGTCAACCAAGCCAAATAAAGAAGCAGTGTAAATATTATGCTTGAGAGAAGAAAAAAAAGGGGGTAAAAGAGCCTAGATGTCTAAAATCTCATGTTTTGAAAAGGATGGAAAAGGGAGCAGTTGGAGTGATCTAATACAGACAAACACAGACACATTCATAACTGGTTACATCTATCTAGGTCACAGCAGCAGTCAAGCTGCACCCACCCTGATGAGCGGAAAGCTTTGTAGTCAGCTTCCTCTTTTTTACCATCACCCGTTTCTGCCATCCTTTTCTTTACTAAAGAGAGAGACAGAAGGATTAGTCCTGACTGATGAAAAGGAAAATCGGGACATTAGTTCAAAATTCTCACCCACAAATTCTCACCCATTTTTAGCATTGGGAGGGAGAATGAAGAACACATTTGTTTGTCCATAAACAAAGCTAAATGTGGGCTACTGTCCTCATCGAATATGAAAATGTACCAAAATGAACACAGAGGAAAAGACTAGTCTTGTCATGAATTCACACATTATACTTCCTGCTGATTTTTGGTAATGATTCTTGAAAATTGGGACCCCCAACAAGGAGTAAATAAGGCATTTTAAAGCTTTATAGCTGTGTTGGGAAAGGGGAAGAGTTTAAAAACTACATTACATGATTCCTGAAGGATCATGTGATACTGAAGACTGGAGTAATGATGCTGTAAATTCAACTTCCATCGTGGGAATAATTACATTTGAGCATATACTGAAATAGAAAAGAGTTACTTTAAAGTGTAACAATATTTAATAATATTACTGTAGTTTTGATTAAATAAATGCAGCCTTGATGAGCAGGAGACTTCTTTCCAAAAACATTTCATTTAAGCCCGTGTCATTGCATTTAGTCAATTACTGTAAAATCATTTCACAACACTCAACTACTATTCAATTAAAAACAACCAGATTTAACGTATACAACAGAAACACGCTGTTGTTAAAAAATGTATTGCGCACAGTGCAACAGAACTGAACCAGAATTCTACACACTTAATAAAAAGATTCAAATACAGAAAATACAGATGAAAAATACAGAAATACAGCTTTCAGTCTCCAGCACGGCATTATCTGAAAGGAACTGATGAGTATGAACGGATAAACTGATGAGTATGAACTGATAAACTGATGAGTATGAACTGATAAACTGATGAGTATGAACGGATAAACTGATGAGTATGAACAGATAAACTGATGAGTATGAACTGATAAACTGATGAGTATGAACGGATAAACTGATGAGTATGAACTGATAAACTGATGAGTATGAACTGATAAACTGATGAGTATGAACTGATAAACTGATGAGTATGAACGGATAAACTGATGAGTATGAACTCATAAACTGATGAGTATGAACTGATAAACAGATGAGTATGAACGGATAAACTGATGAGTATGAACAGATAAACTGATGAGTATGAACTGATATACTGATGAGTATGAACTGATAAACTGATGAGTATGAACTGATATACTGATGAGTATGAACGGATAAACTGATGAGTATGAACGGATAAACTGATGAGTATGAACAGATAAACTGATGAGTATGAACTGATATACTGATGAGTATGAACTGATAAACTGATGAGTATGAACTGATAAATTGATGAGTATGAACGGATAAACTGATGAGTATGAACAGATAAACTGATGAGTATGAACTGATAAACAGATGAGTATGAACGGATAAACTGATGAGTATGAACGGATAAACTGATGAGTATGAACGGATAAACTGATGAGTATGAACAGATAAACTGATGAGTATGAACTGATAAACTGATGAGTATGAACTGATATACTGATGAGTATGAACTGATAAACTGATGAGTATGAACTGATAAACAGATGAGTATGAACGGATAAACTGATGAGTATGAACAGATAAACTGATGAGTATGAACTGATAAACAGATGAGTATGAACGGATAAACTGATGAGTATGAACAGATAAACTGATGAGTATGAACTGATAAACAGATGAGTATGAACGGATAAACTGATGAGTATGAACAGATAAACTGATGAGTATGAACTGATAAACAGATGAGTATGAACGGATAAACTGATGAGTATGAACAGATAAACTGATGAGTATGAACTGATAAACAGATGAGTATGAACGGATAAACTGATGAGTATGAACAGATAAACTGATGAGTATGAACTGATAAACAGATGAGTATGAACGGATAAACTGATGAGTATGAACAGATAAACTGATGAGTATGAACTGATAAACAGATGAGTATGAACGGATAAACTGATGAGTATGAACAGATAAACTGATGAGTATGAACTGATAAACTGATGAGTATGAACTGATAAACAGATGAGTATGAACGGATAAACTGATGAGTATGAATGGATAAACTGATGAGTATGAACTGATAAATTGATGAGTATGAACGGATAAACTGATGAGTATGAACTGATAAACTGATGAGTATGAACTGATAAACTGATGAGTATGAACGGATAAACTGATGAGTATGAACTGATAAACTGATGAGTATGAACGGATAAACTGATGAGTATGAACGGATAAACTGATGAGTATGAACTGATAAACTGATGAGTATGAACTGATAAACTGATGAGTATGAACGGATAAACTGATGAGTATGAACTGAAGATAAACAAACGTGTGGAGTACCCGCTTGTTTTTAGCATCTCTGGGCTAATGTTAGCTTGCTAGCTCGACTCCATCACGCCTGGACCTAAAACGCTATGCCTGATAAACAGCTGAAAGAAATGGAGAAATGTAAACATGTAAATCATTTAAAGCTTGGTAATGTTTAATTTACATCAGCACAGCTCAATTACCTACCGCTCTGTCGCGCTGTACACCGACACGTTCCTCCACTGGTGTTGTGTATCCTTTGATACAATGACTTGGACATATAACATTTCTTCTTCTTCTTCTTTTTTTGTTAGTATTTTAATGATTCTCCAAGGTATTTCCATATACCAGGGGTCTCTTGGTCCTGGAGGGCCGGTGTCAGGGCCGTCCTTAGGGGGGGTGCAACTAGTGCGTCTGGTGTTAAAATATGGTCAGTCGTTTGGTATGTCACACAAGTCTGCCAATAAACCATTGTTTTTAGATTATAATGGCATTAAAGGCTTTTATTTCACTCCTGAATGGTCAGAGAAAGAGGGCAGAAACGTAATCCCAGTGGGAATTATGACATTTTTGAGATTAAGGAAACTACTAGGCAATGTGGGCCATCCACCATCAGTGTCTCATCCAAGGCATCTAAAAAACTCATAGCATATTTTTATGCATTCTAGAATATTAATCCACGCAAAGATCTGTTCAGGATTGTTGAAAATGGCTCACACGGTTTGATAGTATATATAGTATATATATACTATATATATATATATATAGTATCATATATATTAATTCTGGACCACGTGCAGATGTTATTGAGCGGTCTGCCATCAGCACCCACGCCGCCAACACAGATAACAGTATTTCATAATAGAGACTAGAGGTTAAAAGACCTCCTACACATCTTTCCCAAGCATCATTCACATCTCCACTGGGGATATTAGTATGTCTGTTGTTTGGGAGTTTTTAGTGTTTTTTCTGCACCCTCAAATACTTTGTTGGCTCTTTTAAAGCTGTATAAACCTCAGAGTAGCATTGATTTCTCAGCTGTAACATTACGAATGAATGCCTCAGACTGCAATGAAACCGGATTTACTTTGCTTCTCATCGAATTTTAAGGTAAGATCTTCTAAATATGTTTTAAAAGCGATTAGTTTGACCCAAAAATTTACTTCCTCGTCCCATTACTACCACTTTTCCGTGTCTTAGGCTTCTGTTGAGCATAAAAATATATTTTGAAGAATATTGGTAACCAAACAGTTGATGGACTCCGTGCACTGTCCAATAGTTATGGAAAGAAAATTACACCATATGGGAAGTCAAGACTCTGGCCTCAAACTGTGGTACACCACATCTTTAAAATATACATATGTATTCACTATTCAGCAAAAGATAAAGATAAATTGTGGTCTACAGGTTTGGAACAATAACTTTAGGGTGAGTAAATGATGACAGAAACTATCCCTTTACCTCATTTTATTTTTGTTCCTCCTGCATTAGAAGAACAAAGGTGGAAAAATTCCAGAAAAGGAAAAAGGACAAGGGGGAAAAAAGCAATTAAAGGCTCCACATTAGCAGAAGCTTTGGAAAACCTCTAGACCTCCTTTTAAAAACACATCCAGGCTTATTGTTCCGTGCTTCTCAGGTACAGAGGTGGATTTAGTTAAAGCATGCTGGGATTCTTTTTATTCTCTTAGACAGCAAAAATAAAAAGCAGACAGAGACAGATGCACACATACTCAGAGAGCTGGGTGAGTTGAATTTGTTGGCTGGGGCACAGGTGATGGAAGAACTACTACTACTCTCTCTCTAATCCACTTATACAGTGGATACACTGCAAGAGACAAAACATATGGTTAAAGACAGAGATAATTATAAATGGTTAAATATCACAAACACAGGTGGGCGATACTAAATTAGGACATACAGTGCATGCATAATTATTAGGCACGTTGATATTCTGATCATATTTTTTCCAAGCACATTTGACCAATTCCAAACCACATCAATCATAATAACTACTATTCATTTTGTAGTCGATCATTTATAAGTGATATATAATTGTCCATGAAAGCTGGAAGTTGAAAAACTCCTTATATTCAGGTGTGCATGATGCAAAAAAGAGATTTAACTCAGAAGTCAAAAATTATTAAATGCCCATGAGAAGGATGCAATACTATAATGCAATAATTTTCAAAGTTAAAGGGGTGGTTGATTGCAATTTCACATTTCTAACGTTAGTTAATGTGTAATGTTGCTGTTTGAGCATAAACAATATCTGCAAAGTTACGAAGCTGACAGTTCAATGCAAACTGAGATATAAAATTCTGGCAGTTTAATGCCTACAAAAACGGCTCGTATGGACTACAACAAGTTACTTCCCGGGTTCGTGACATAACAAACCCAGATAAACCCCGCCCTCTGGAAAAGGCAGCAAAGGGGGCGAGGCCATGCTCTGCTTTAGAGAAGAGGAAGAGAAAACTAGAGGTGCACGTAAAAATCTATTCATATATGAATCGGGATTATGTCTTCTAACGATTCTAATGGATTCACAAGTTTCTAAATCAATGTTCTAAAGCAGCAGTTCTTAATACTGTTCCTCGCGTCCCCTGCTCTGCACATGCTCTGCATCTCTCTCTCTATCTCATTCAGCTCAGCTCCAACAATGAACTGTTCCAATTATACACTTATTTTCACATAGCTATGAGAAGCGTTAAACATGGACGCACGTGCAGTTGCCGTACTGTATTAAAGCTTAAATAGGATAAAACCGTATATTAAAAACATAAGCAGTAGCATTTACAAATAACAGCATATCTAAAAGTATGAGGAAAACAACAAACAAAAAACATAGGCCTACCATTAAAAGCCGTGCTTGCACAGGTTCTGCACGATCCTCTTCAATAATATCCTCTGCTTCTCAATCGGGCTCAAACTGATAAGCGATATTAACGACGCCGTTGTTTACAATACAACTGGAGCACATGCCGCTGAGGTGAGGGGCGGGACGTTCAGACGCGCACTAGAGGCGCTTTAGTCAATCACAACACACTGAGCTAGCTAACCAATCAGAGCCCATCACCTATTTCTGAGGGCGGGGCTTCATAAAAGCAGGAAATGATCAGAGCGTTTCTCAGAGAAGGGACAGAGCAGTGTGGAATAAAGGTAAATTATGTGAAAAATAATGCATTTTTTAAAAACGAAGCATTAACGCATGTTAGACTGAACCCCACAAACGCAATCAAGCCTAGAAAAAAACCAGTGAACCACCCCTTTAAGGCATGACCATTGGACAGCGAAATGCTCATTGGATCAGCAGGGTCAGAAAAAACAGGTGGAGAAGAAAAGAGACATGTTGACTGCAAAAGAATTAAGAGTTAAGGTGTAGAATTAGGTGTGAAACCATCAGGAAGCATTTAGTCTCCAGCGCCACCATTTTCCAAAACTATAACCTACCTGGAGTCTCCAGAAGTTCAATGTGTCAGGTTCTCAGAGATTTTGCTTGAGTAAAAAACCCTAAAAAAAAAAGACACTCACTTAGTAAGAATAACATGCTGAAGTGTCGTGAAATACAATAATTTTTTATAGGCTTTATGGACAGATAAGTTGAGAGTGACTCTTGAAGGAGCAGCTTCACATCCTCTTGTACCACTCTTTTAAGAATTTATCTTCCAGAATCTGCAGTAGGTTTTGTGAGTTAATTTAAGTCCATCTCCTATCCTGAAAAGTCTGATTCTGGAAGATAAATTCTTAGAGTGGTACAAGAGGATGTGATGCTGGTCCTTCAAGAGTCACTCTCAACTTATGTGTCCATAAAGCCTATAAAAAATCAGTCCTGACTCCTCACACTTCTGGAGACTCCGGGTAAGTTGTAGTTTTGGAAAATGTGGCGCTGGAGACAAAATGGTTCTTGATGGTTTCACACCTAATTCTACAGCTTAAATATTTTCCAGTTAACATGTCTCTTTTCTTCTCCACCTCTTTTTTCTGACCCTGCTGACCCAATGAGCATTTTGCTGTCCAATGGTCATGCCTTAACTTTGCAAATTCCAGTACTGCATTAGTATTGCATCCTTCTCATGGGCATTTAATAATTTTTAACTTTTAGTCTGAGTTAAATCTCTTTTTTGCATCATTTTATCTGTAAAAGAAAACCTGCCTAATAATTATGCACACCTGAATATATAAGAAGTTTTTCCACTTCCAGCCTTCATGGACAATTATATATCACTTATATATGATCAAACACAAAATTAATAGTAGTTATTAAGATTGATGTGGTTTGGAATTGGTAAAATGTGCTTGGAAAAAAATGAGCATGACCAAGCTGTCATAATCAGACAAAAAATCTTACCAGTTTTCTCCTGAATTAAATCACATCTGAAACAGTTATTTGAAAAAAATCTGGTTCTTGCCTGAAATCTGTTACCTAAAATACACATGCATTTATACAATTAGATTCAGATGATGTGTACAAGGATGAATGGAGCTAATAAACCGAAATAGTGCACAGCCTCTTGGGAACCATTTGATATTCTCTTACATCTTGGATTTTTGTACATCTCCTGCTTTAGTAAAACACAAATGGAACAAAAACAACACCTAGAGAGAGAGAGAAATGAAAGAGAGCTCTTCTGTTTGTTGTGCTATATTTTTTAATTCTCATTTTCATCTTAGATGTGAGCACATTTGATCTCCATTTCAACACAGACAAAGACACAGACAGAATGCAAGAACTGAACATTACAGAATTTTTAAAAAATGTAAATGGAGTAAATCCCCAGAGTGTAGAAAAGCATTCAAGCAAAACGAGAGAACTTTATATCCAACTTCCAAGGTATTTCTTCATTCAAAAACAAATATATTCCAGAAAAGGTAACAATCATTTGTAAAAATTTCTGAATACAATTTAAAGCTTATTCATGTACATCAAGAGAACAGAACATCACAAAATGACCACTGAATGCAAACAAACAGGCACTGCACTAACAACAGCGAATACACAATACTGTACATCCAAAAGAAAATATATTTAGTGCTAAAACACAATTCCCAACCATTATGATGATCTTGTGCTCTTCAATCAAATGGCCATGGAATCTCAAACCACATGCTTATAAAACAACTGTTTGCACCAAAATGAAACCACATCCATAATAATCTCAGTTCTGTCCATCAGTGTGTATATATATCTTATGATTGGGCATTTGGGACAACATTCTTGTGTTTGACAAGGCCACAAAACAGGCATTTTCCAGCCTGCTGCATTTTACATATAAACAATACATAGAGTATAATCCACATAAAGCATGTGCAGCGTAATTTACATAAGCTCCGAGATACCTATTCAGTCACAGTTATGAAGAGAGATAGATAGACGTTGGAATGTACATATAATTGTGTTGCTTATTTTACAAATATAATTTTGTTGAGTAGATTTTTTTATAAATTTATATATGCTATACATGCTAATTTCTCAGCATGAGAAGATATTCATTTGTATGTAGATATTTGCAGATTACGTTTAACACTGAAAACAGTTCTCAGAAAGCATGTTATTGTAGATGCCACATTGTAAAGGGTTTCAAAACCATGGCTTTTAAGGTTAATGTACTGTAGTTATTCTATAAAATATTGCTGACGTATTCATCTGGCCAAATGTCTTTTTCAACTGCTCCCTTTTCAGTCTGTTCGTTCTAATTCGATGCGATTCTGATGGTGTTAAAGGGATTTTAATGGAGGAGAATTCAACTATGACTGGTCTGACCGATAGGATTCAGTCTGCTGGAGTGATCACCATCGCAACAGTGTGATTCAAAAACATCTAAAAAAAAAAAAAAAAAAAACCTTGAAGAGATCAAACATACAAAAAAAAAAAAAACTAGTATAAAACCCGGCAGAATAAAAGCAAACAAATTCCCAGCTGTGTGAGTGTGTTTTTTCTAAACTAATTTCAATCAAATACACTGTATAAATAACAACAAATCTGAATGAGTATGCAAATATTTGCTTTGAAATGTGGGAAAAAATTAATCCTTTCATCAAACACCGAGCCTGAAGATCCCACATCAAATGTTTACACTGTTTGCCACTCAGATGTTCAACAAGGTATAACTAGTAATAAATAAGATGTAAATAATTTAAAAAGAGAGATCAAGCGTAGCGTTAGTTCTGGCAGGTCACGTTAGTCAAGCTCGCATCAGCTGACTCTCAGCTGATCCCCATCAACCTATCGGAATACGACACCTATCTAAGCATTCATATATAAGGTCCTGCAGTAGTATCAGCAGTTTTCGCATTGCTCAATAGCTAATTACCCTCCTCCATCCCCAACTCCTCCTCTGTCAGTCAGGATTCAGCCTTCTGATTCTCCTTTGAATCAGACTAATTCTAAAATGTGTACATAACATTATTGAACTTTAACGATATCGGCAATGCATTTATGTTGGTTCTGTTCTGTTTACCCTGGGGGGTTATCGCTGCTCTCCCTGCTTTCATCCATGCTAGGCTGCATGGATGCGCAGGGAGTTCTTGCCCAGAACAGAACCATACTGCCAATCCAAACTGTATGCTAATTGTCAATCATCTTTGATGATAGTGGTCCTGACAGAAATGCTTTCCCACGCAAAACTCGCCCCTATGATGTAAAAGTGTTGTGGTTTGTTGTCAGGGCATTGCAATGCGATTGCTAAGCTGTTCTGAATGTCTATAGTATATTGCTAGGGTCTGGGCATTGCTAGTTGGAAAATAGCCTGTGATACACCTTCGATACTGTTTCTATGTCTGAAAAGCCATGGCGCTCTCACACAACATCAGTGAAAAATACATCATGGAGCAAAGTCAATCAAACTTCCTGCGAAGGGTCAATTATCAATAGTGTAGTGATGTATGAAGTGAACATCTCACACAGAAGTCACTTTCAAACCAATCATCTTTTGGTCGAGCAAATCCACATGACCAATTTGAGCCCATTGCGAAATCTGTGAATCTTGTGGAAACCTGTACGAGTTTCTTTCTTCCTTTGAGCACAAGAAGATATTTTGAAGAATGTTGGTAACCAAACAGTTGCTGGTAGCCACTGACTTCCATAGTATAGAGAAAAAAAAATACTATGGAAGTCAATGGCTTCCAGAAACTGTTTGGTTACATATTTTTCGAAATATCATCTTTTGTGCTCAACAGAAAAAAGAAACTCGTACAGGTTTGGAACAACTTGAGGGTGAGTAAATGATGACAGAATTTTCACTTTTGGCTGAACATGCCTTTAAGTCTAGAATATTTGCACCCATTTTATCATCTGCCAAGTTAAAATCACAGGTTTGATTGCTTAGAAAAATAAGAGCACACTTCTCAACAAGCTGCATGATTTGAGGTATCATTCTTGTTCGTAGCATAAAACAGTGTGGGACGACTTATGCGCTGTTGTTTAATACTTAGAGTTAGGGGTTTGTTCAAATCACTAACCCTGAACAGTAATGATAGTTAGGCAAGGCATGTTTTAGCAAACACCACTAACAAAAAACTTTGCCTTAAAGAAAAGACCATAACCATGGCATGGTGTTTCTTTGCCATCTCTAAACACCGTCTTTGACTCTCTGACCCTTAAACGAGCCCTCAAAAGCCCATCACTGTCTGGCGCCGGTGCGATGCTCGCAATGATCGGCCAGTTGCTTGGTGACACCTCCGAAAACCTCCACCTCACGGCTGGTCCACGGGACTACATTACCCAGCATCCCCGTGCTGCAGTGGGCAAGAGCAGAGAGCTCTGTGTGTGAAAGCGGCCGGTCCCACATGTTAAAATCAGACAGCTCTCCCACCATAGCCCGCGACGCTTCGAAATGAAGACCACCCATTGAGCTCTGCAGGAGACAGGAAATACACTGTAAATATTATTTAAATTTTTTCAAAATTGTAAATAAAACAAAGATTACTGGAGTATGTTTTACAATAACACACTATTTCTGTTTTTCTACTTCAAAATTTCACGTTCAATTCAGTGTCTTGCTTTAAGAAACAGCCGTTTCTTTGGAATTGTTTGTGAAATTTACTTGCAGTTTCTGTGTGAAAATGCCAAATTCTTTTCAACAAATGTATTCAGACTGTGCAGCAAATTATAAAAATCATATAACATTTTTTGTAATGTAAAAAAATCATATTAAAAAATCTCATTATTCACTGAAATCAATGGGTGGCTTAGATCTGAATTTTTTTGTAAAACTCCATTTTATTTTTATTTATTTAATTATGAAAGCTATTAAGTCTATTTTAAAGAAACCAAAAAACTGATGACTTTGTAGTTGGAATTTCATTGCATCCAGATATTGACTTTCTTGGAAACATAACTTTAAGACAGTTAACTTTAAGCAATCATTGCACCATTACTTTCTAAACAAACAAAAAAACACCTACAATGAGACAATGACAAAAAAACAAAAATAAATCAGTGTTAATGTGAAATATATATTGTATATACACAAAAATGATTGTCCAAAATGACATTTAAACTCAAACAATGATAAAAACAACAAAAGCACATTTGACGGTTTCTGAAATAGTGGAATCTTCTTAATTTCAGCTCCAGTGATATTAAAACATTACAGCTTCTTAAAAATGTGATGCAACATTTTAATGTGTCATTTTAAGTGTCTTATATTCCAATATTAATTTTAAAAAATGGTCCCAGAAACATCCACAGATGTATTAGGTAAGCTCAAATCAGCCAGTGATACAGCAATGTAGTACGAACCAGCTCAGAGAATTCCCAGAAAATTCACTTACCAAATGAAACAGCTCTGGAAACATGGTTTTCCTTATAATTTTGTTCATCATAGTCAGTCCATAGCTTAAAAGCACAAACTCAGACTAAATAAAACAACATGAAACATAGGACAACTTTAAGCTCACTAGGTCTAATGAAAGGATAAGTGCACTGGAGTTTCACGAGAGAGGGATGAAGAGGGCAGGGAAAGGTAAAGGAAAGGATAAACAGGCGTGTTTCGGATTTGGTTTGTGTTGATGGTAACTTTTCCATGCTGTGTGAATACCAAATGCTGCTCATCTTGAGCTACCACCGTCTGGCAACCAGTTACAATAGCCAAAATCTGACGTACCTGTTCTTGGCCAAGTATGAGAGTTCCTCCTGGTCGGATGCTGTGACGGGTTGCCAGGTCACTTCCTTCAATCTTTAGTTTGCCCCCTAAGTAGGCATGCCATGATCCAGCTCTCCGGTTCCAACTCACACACATATGCTGCCATCTGCCCATTGTTAAGTTCAGAGATAACGGCGCCACCTACAGGTAAAAAAATATTCAAATTAAAATCCAAACACTGATCCTGAGATCCATGTGCTTGGATAAATCAGAGCAACATGCACTTTGGAAAGAAAGCCTGGCAGATTATCTTACTGTCCACTATTGCAGCTATGAAAAACCTGAATGCGCACAAAACAATTCAATTGCTTTAGCAAACAGTAAGAGCAGTCAGAGGTCAAACTAAGCATCTGTTCATCTTTTACTAAAAACATCCCTTAAAAATGCTAAAAGAATGTATCCTAAAAATGATTTTTCCTTTTAAGGGCTGTTCACACCATGGACTATAACTATAATGATATCTATACGGTTTTATTAATCATTCCAATTATATGAGAATGGGAAAGTCCACACCACAACGATAATGACAAGATTTTTTTTTTTCCAGCTAGTTTTCTGGATAGTCTTGGTCATGTATATAGTGATAAAAACATTGATACGTGATTGACCATTCCCCTCAAGTCCCATGAGTTCTACACCAAATTCATTACCCACCGTGCTCGCCGAAATTCGAAGCCCATTCTTATTACCAACACGCCACCACTTTTGTCCCCATGCAGCATTAAACAGTGTTTATGTAAATGTATCGTCTGCTGGTGTGGATGTTAATATAGTTGTTCTTGAGCCTTTGAGCTAAATATTATAGGTCTATTTCCAATGTGCCGCTTTTCCATTGATTTTATATGTAGTTGATCCTGCAAATTAATCTTCGTGAATTCTTTTACCAAATGCCGATGGTACACCATCATAAAATAGAGTTTCCAGCACTATAGATTCAACAGAGTCGATTCTAATTAGTGTCAAAAACAACAACAAAAAAAGCACAAACACTGTAGTCCAACCCTCAAACGAATGGTCTCTTATGTTCCAGTTCTTTGTAATGTATCGAAAACGGCCGCACAACCAGTGTAGTCTGACTCTTTTTAGTTCTTTTATCAAACACATACAGCACAATCAGCGACAATGTCCGAATCCTGAACGAATGAATCTCATGAGCCTGTTCTTTTGATTAAAACACATACAGCACACCACTGAAGTGATTCCTGAACAAACAGTTCCAATTAATCCAACTAATCAACCATGTGAAATATGGCATGTTATTGTTTGTTTATTAATAAACTGCAATTATGGCACCTCTAAAAAGACTGTAAAAAGATATTAAAAAGTCTGTATAAAGTAATAATCGCATCATTTAGCAATTAAAATAAATGTCTTTATTCCAAATATTTATCCATTACAAGTATTAAGAGAATTATTCTGAAGAATCAGAATCATTAAATTCTTCACAATTCCGGTCCCTGTCTGTCAAATTTGATTCTGTGATGCTCTACCTCATTATTAATGATGAGCTCAATGGGCCCATGAACCAACTGCTGAAGCACAAATTCGTGGCTCTGGTCAGAAACAGCATAAGAAACTGCTGTTCCCAAGATGCTTTTCGCAGGCTTGATCCACATGCAGGCAGTCAGAGCGGGGAGGGTTGGGATTTCCTGCTTTACGATGGCATACATGGAAGAGCTGCGTACAGGGAATGAGAGCCTGTAACCCTCTGGAAACTTGTTCTCTGAGAGACCTGTGAGAAAAATGTGAGAAATAGAAACAAGAGAAACAACAAAAAATATAAGCTGCTTTTAAAGCATAGAGCTTAAAGGGATAGTTCACCCAAAAATGAAAATTTGATGTTTATCTGCTTACCTTCAGGGCATCCAAGATGTAGGTGACTTTGTTTCTTCAGTAGAACACAAAGATTTTTAACTCAAACGTTGCAGTCTGTCAGTCATATAATGTAAGTGAATGGGAATCATGGCTTTGAGAGTAAAAACAAACATACACAAACAAAACCCAATTAACCCTGCGGCTCGTGACGATACATTAATGTGCAAAGACACAAAACGATCAGTCTGTGCAAAAAAACTGAACAGTATTTATAATGTTTGTACCTATGATTCACGCAATGTTTGAACTGTCCTGAGCGAGTCCTGAGACGTCCGCATAGTACGGAGTCGTGACGCATATTCTTCTTCTAGCTTTATGGCGGATCGCAGACTTTTAAGTGTATTACCGCCACCTATCTCTCAAATGGACCATTGACACTCCGAAGGAGATGTAGATAGAGTTCAATGGTCCCTTGAGAGAAGGGGCGGTAATGCACTGATAACTGTAATGCATGAACAGTTTGCCGACGAATACCGTAAAAATCAGAGAGTAAAAAACAATATAAATACTGTCAGGTTTCTGCACAGACCGATATTCATTCTTTTTACACATCATGTGCGTACAAGCCGCAGGATGTAATGGGTTCTGGTTGTGTATGTTTTGTTACATCAATGCCAGATTCCCATTCACTCGCAGTTATGACTGAAAGACGCAACGGTTGATTGTTAAAAATCTTCGTGCGTTTTGTCTGAACTGAAAGAAAAAAGTCACCTACATCTTGGATGCCCTGGGGGTAGAAAGATACACATCAAATTTTCATTTTAGGGTGAACCATCCATTTATTGTTTTCGAACTCAAGACCCTTCCTTTAAGTATTATATAATTCTTATTATTATACATCCGTTGTCCAACGCAAAATGAAATTCTTTCATCATTTACTTAGTGTTATGTTGTTTCAAAACTGTAAAGTAGATATTTTAGAGAATGCTGGGAGCCAAACCACAATGGAGCCCACTGACTGCCATTGTACTGACCAATAAATAAATGAATAAATAAATATAAACAAAAAACACTGCGGCACTCAACACTTAAAATATTTTCCTTTATATTCCACAGGAGAAAGAAGAAAGTCATACAGTTTTGGAACAAAACATAAGGGTGAGTAAACACAGTTGTCATTTTTGGTTGAACTATCACTTTAAGAAGCTCTTGGTAAAATCAGTCTTTTTAATCAATATTTCTTCCAGCAGTAAATCCGACCTCTGCCTCACCTTTCTCCAGGCTGCTTATCCGCTGGTGTACAGTTATGCAAGCCAGTACTCAAATGCCACGTGATGGTTCTGATGTACTCTTTCCGCAGTGCTTCCAGGCTTCCCTCCCTCCAGCAGTTTTATCTTTCTCTTCAGTTCTCCTACCAGATCCTCCAATCTTCTCTGTGCAGCTGCCATTGGCATACGAGTAGCACCTGCTGCTTTCTGTGAGCTTGTGTCTGTGTGATTGAACGCTGGTGGTGCCATTTCAGACTGTAAACAAGACAGTAATCATATGACATTTTACTTTAATAGCATGTAAAATCAATATTTTGACTATTTGATGTTCCTGTCATGTGCATAGTGACATAAGAACCACATTAATTCATTTTTTTATACACATAAATGCAAGCTTTTATTTCTCAAAATACAATTATTAACCTATTTTCAGGTGTAACTGTTACGCATCATGCAATATACTGCAATAAACCAAACCCTGCTCAAATTTAAGATTTCATGATGCATCATATCAGGCTGGATGTTGAAAGAGATATTTCACCCAAAAGGCAAATTCTGTCATCATTTACTCAAGGGGTTCCAAACCTGTATTCGTTTCCCCCCTCTGCTGAATACAAAAGAAGAAATTTTGAAAAATGTTGGTAACCAAACAGTCTCTGGTCCCTATTGTCTTCCATAGTATTTTTTCCATACTATGGAAGTCAATGGGAACCAGCAACTGTTTGGTGTCAAAATATCTTCTTTTGTGTTTAGAAGAAGAAAGAAACTCATACATGTTATAGAACAAACTTGAGGTGAAGTACAATGAAGGATAGAATGTTGGTGGTTTTTGGGTGAACTAACCCTTTAAGGAGGCCAATTACAAAGCATCACAGCACAGTACTTCCCCAGTTGCATGCAATAACAAATTCTATCCTATTCTATTGTGGGATAACCTCAAAGTTATCTGTGCCAGCAAGCTTGCAGAGCTGTCATGCACAGCTGCAGGAGTCCATCATATGCTTTTAGTGGAGTGTATCATGTTTCGCATCTCTCCCCTGCTGTCACACATGCTGTAGTCACTGATTGGAGAACACTAAAAATAGGCTATTCGTGGTTTACACTCTGAAATATAACTACTATTTACCATTTTATTTTATTTTTAAGTAAAAAATAGGTTATTTACTACCGTTATGCTATTAACCGATCTAACCCAAATCTAATGATAAATCAGGGCACAGGCGTGCGATCGCGAGATTCCTGTAGCATTCCTGTAGGATTCTTGTAGGATTTCTGTGGTATTCCTGTAGCATTCCTGTGTGATTCCTGTAGGATTCTTGCAGGATTTCTGTGGTATTCCTGTAGCATTCCTGTATGATTCCTGTAGGATTTCTGTGAGATTCCTGTAGGATTTCTGTGAGATTCCTGTAGCATTCCTGTGTGATTCCTGTAGGATTTCTGTGAGATTCCTGTAGCATTCCTGTATGATTCCTGTAGGATTCCTGTGAGATTCCTGTAGCATTCCTGTGTGATTCCTGTAGGATTTCTGTGAGATTCCTGTAGCATTCCTGTGGGATTTATGTGAGATTCCTGTAGCATTCCTGTGGGATTCTTGTAGGATTTCTGTGAGATTCCTGTAGCATTCCTGTGTGATTCCTGTAGGATTTCTGTGAGATTCCTGAAGCATTCCTGTAGGATTTCTGTGAGATTCCTGTAGCATTCCTGTATGATTCCTGTAGGATTTCTGTGAGATTCCTGTAGCATTCCTGTATGATTCCTGTAGGATTTCTGTGAGATTCCTGTGTGATAATGTAGGGATTTCTGTAGGATTTTAAGCGGGGAGATTCCTTGTATAGCATGATCAACGGAAAAAATCCTGTGGATCACAGGACCATTGCAGGTGTTGCAAGTCCTGCATGATTTTTCCTTCAGGAATGCCTGCAGGATTTTTTTGTAAGGGCGTACGGAGCTGAATGCCAAAAGAGGCTATCTCACAGGAGGAGAGATGAGTTTGATGTGAGTTGTCGTGCAGAACATGAAAAAAGCATTGTTCTGGGGGGCAGAAACATGCAAATATAATTGGGATCTCTCTATTTCTTGTCATATATTATGAGAGTGCGTTTATCAACAGGTCAGACAGTAGCCCATCTAACATTCAGCACCAGCTTTATTCATAAACAGGTTAATGACGCACGCTCACTTAAATTATTCAAATTGCTTTTTTAAATAAACACTTCTTAAATTAATGTATTTAATGTTGATATTTTGAGGTGCTTAAAACAACTGTGCAGCGACTGAGAAACAAAGAAAGTCTCATTAAAAGAAGTCTCATTAAATGGTTTGTTCTTTGAAAAATAAATTGTAAAAAAAAAATTCGTCAAATAAAAGTGTGTGACGTAACAAACATGCAGGGAGCCATTTTGTTGTCACGTGACTATCATTTGATAAAACAAATTGACATATTTTGACATTTAAAAAGCACGATTAAGGACAAATAGAGCAACTGTAGGAAAATCTTATTCATGACTTTTAAAAAATTACATTATTAATATAACAATTCACAAATATTTTACCTTAAATGTTTTTAACTGAATGTTTTTTAATGTATTTTTTTTTTTTTTTTTTTAAATGGTATAAGATAAATGTTTTTAAAAAATGTGAAACTGACATGATTGCAAACACAATGGCTTTCCCAATTGTAGCATCTCTTATTTGTTATCGATAAAACTGTTGATTCTCTCCCACATATTCTCGACCACCTCGTTAAATACCTCATTTATAAGGTCTCGAGCCTTCCTTACCTCTAGTTTCTCAATGCGGTCTTTCATCTGAGTTATGGCATGCACCAGCTCCTCCATCACATGAGTGGTCCGCATCGAGGACCCCGCGTCGTCCCGCATCATGACTTGCTCCTTATTCTCTTTTCGCGCATCCCCAAGTCCCGCGCTCCGTTCCGAGACCTTCCGTCCCTTCAAGCCACTCTCGCATTCCGAAAGCTTTCCCGTTAGGGCCCGTATGGTTCTCTGATCCGTGAGGATCTCATCCTTCTGCTGTAGGACGGTCTGCTGGAGCTCCTCCGCGGTGGTGCGGAGGGACCCCCAGTCCTCTCCCGCGTATAACGACTGGTCGTCCGCTTGTTGCTGCAAGTTTTTCGGGTTGCACTCACCGGCGGGGACAGGGGTGCAGATGAGTCTACTGTAAGTGACCTGCTGCGCGCTGCCTCCGGTCCCTAGTCCCGTTAAACCGTAGAAGGTTGGCGCCTCCGGTCCTCCTCGTTCCCTACTGGCCGCATCAGTGCCGTGAAGAGCGTCCAGCGGTCCTGCTCGGGCGACGGACCCGGTAGAAAACGCCTTCCCGGTTGTGCCCGGTGAGAGTGAATGGTTGTCAGCCAGGGGCTGCGCTGCGGCCGCGGATGCCGGCGGAGATCCGCTGTGAACCGCGGCGATGATGCATATAACCGCTCCGATAAACGCCACCATCCCGGCGGCCAGAATGACAACGATGAACTTCAGGGTGGCGGTTAAAAAAATCAGTAATGATAAGAAACAAAAGATAAAGGGGAGCTAGAGACCTTAAGAGTCAATTAAGTGCATCAATAAATTCCTCGAAATCAACAGCTTTTCCTCTGTAACGTGCCTGTTCACCCGCAGGACGCGTCTCTCTATATCTCCATCTCGGTATTAACGTGGGGACAACTAGAGGTGGGGGTTTCGCTCACACATCAGTGGTGGGCTGCACTTGCGAGGGAGGTGGAGGCAGCACCCGCCTCATGTCAGACCAATGTGAGCAAGACTTCATTTAACTTACAGTCTGAAAAAAATATATACCTGGAGTGCTTAGGAAAGCAAGTATGCAGGATACAAGATAGGGGTCTGCCTCTCTAATCCATATAGGGAGACTAAAAAAATCTAAAACTGATTTTTTTTTTTTTTTTAGGTTTTAAACTAAAATCCTGCCATCATACTCAACCTACACTTGTTCCAACCCGGTATGAGTTTCTTTCTTCTGTTTAACACAAAAGAAGATATTTTGAAGAATGTTGGTAATCAAACAGTTGATAGTCATTGACTTCCAGAGTATTTTTTTTCAGTAGCCTATGGAAGTAAATGTCTACCTGCTGTTTGGTTACATTCTTCAGAATGTCTTCTTTTGTATATGAAATACCTCAACACAGCAAAAAAGAAAAAAAAAGTAAAAGCCTATTTATTAAATATTATCTATCCATGATCTATTACTTCTAAAATAAATTTTGTATGTATGTGTGTGTGTGTGTGTGTGTGTGTGTACATCAATATCGGATTTCAAAACATGGTAACATTCGGGAAATATATAGTTACAAAAGTTTATAAAAACCAAAAATAGATGACACTCTCGCATTTGTGAGAAAAAGTCATATTTGCAAGATACAAACTCAGAATTGCGAGATGTAAACATGAGTTTAAAAAAGTACGAAATATGAGATAAGTCACAATTACCTTTCATTTTTTATTCTGTGGTGGAAAGAAAAGATGCAAAATGTAAAAAAAATTCAGAACAGTGTGATATAAAATAGAAAAAAATCTGAATTGTGAGTTTATATCTTGCAATTGCAAGTTAACCTCGCAGTTCTGAGAAAAAGTCAGAATTCTGAGATAAAAGATGGTGTTTAAATGATTTGAAACTGACTTTCTAACAATAATAAGAAATGATAAAAACAAGTTGTGCCAACACATTTGTACACTTTCCTATCCTCATTAATGAGCATCCCAGCCAGGTAAGTGCCGAAACCTTGGAATCCCTCTAGATCCCACACTGTCCCTGGTGAAGCGTGAAATCAACCGAGCACAGGGGGAGATTAGTGTCCCATAAACATGACCTCATCCTTTCACAGCAAGTCTACGGGGGTCACCCTTTTATGTGTAATCCACCTCCACACACACTCATGCACCACGCGTGAGGAGGATGAGAAAAATCGTGCATAGAGACCCAGGCCAAAGACAGAAGATTAACACAGATTTATATCAAATAATCCCTAACGATCATGTTTTATGTGGGGATTTCTGTCTTTCTGGAGGCTTTACATCATTTCAAACTTTAAGTAAGAAACGGTGGATGGTGACTCCAATTTAGCTGTGTTTGCCTAGTTCCCAAACAGAGATAGCCTGATTTAAGGAAAAAGGCTCTTTTTTATTTCAAAATCTCCTTGATTAAAATAGCATTGTGTTGGTGTTATTGCATAATGAAGCCACATCCAATGAGTTTGGAGATGTTTGATTGGATCAAAGTGAAGAGGAAATGTCTAAACGTGTATGAATTCATCCTATTATTGCAGTTACATAATCAGAAAAGATGATCTAGTCACCCTCTCTTCTCACTGCCACCATAATTCTCATCTAGAAAATGAACATTTCTAACACGTTCCCTGTTCGGTCACTTAAAACATCATCCATGAATGTCCATACATATTTGTGAATTCCTAGTAAGTCGAGTGATTCAACTTCTATTATTGAGATTTATTGGCCAGAAGTACAGCCTTATAGGCCTGAAATTGATTCATTGTGTTCAGTGGAGCTTGTGGTTGCCAGCTGCTGTTTTGGACAAAATGTGCAGCAGAGGTAAGAGAGGGAGAGGAGAGGGAATACTATTTCTGATTTCATTAAAGGCTAAAGTGGGACAGCAGTTTAAGAATGGAGTGTGTCACTCTAAAACAGAAAGACTGACTGTGCCGTGTAAGAAAGACTAAAGAAGGCCACTGCCTGGCTATAAACCCTGAGGACAACTGGATTTCACAGTATTACAACAACGTTCAGTAGCATAGCAGGTTATGCAACATAACCTTGAAAACCAACATAGATACAACAAGTAATGTCTTGACTACACTCGCTCTTCTTCATGCTCAATGTAAAAATTAAGTTTCTTCACGACTGATGGCAAGATAAAACCTTCTCCTTTTCAAGGAGCACATTGTTGTTGTTACTTGTAAAGTGTTTTAGTGCTGCCCTCTAGTGGGCAAACACATTAGAGCCCTCTGGAAATCACAACAGTTGGGACAATTAAAAAAGTTGATGCTTGGGTTGGTTTCCACACAGATTAGTGTTTGTTCTTGACTTTTTTTTTTTCAGTTAAGCAAAGACAGAGCTAACAAATCGTAATCCAAGATTTGACCAATCTGTAAGATATAAGAAAAAAATCCACAGTAGCCCATATTAAATTAGAATGCTTGAAACTGATTGGTATGGCCGCATTCATCACTGATATTTTATATCACGCCGCAGACGGGTTGTTTTCCAGTTGCATACAAACCAAAGACTTTATACAAACGCAACTTGCACCATCTTTCGTTTAAATGATCGATTGTAGTGAAAATCACCTCAGTCGATACTAGCCTACTCTAAAAGTGTTCGTCGTATAGGTAGATTGGTTTGTTTATTGTAATAGACAATTAGCGGAGGCGTGAAGATAATAAAAAAATCGTGTAAGATTTAAAAAAATAATTTTGAGCTCAGATCAGTATTTCAGGTTTACGGTTATGCAGTCTACTGTAAAATATTGCACTGTAATAATCGTAATCGGCCATCTGTACCAACCACAACTGACTTTCAAATCTACATGTAGCCTACATTAGAGCCATATACTGAATTTTTATAAAATTGACCTTTTAGTTTAGAAAATGTGGGAGGAGCATGAGTGAGAGCTTTCAATGAAAGTGAAACCATATGATGGACAACGATCTTTAGACAAGAGATCGTAAATATTAAAATACAATACAGGTGTTTAGAGATATGCACTCACAGGTAATATATAATATTTTTTTCAATGTTGTAATGAGAGCACAATTTATAATGTTCCCTTAAAGGTTTCTAATGTCAGTACTGGTTCAGTATGGCCTAGCTGAGGAAAGTTAATTCAACAGATTAGTGAGTCAAATATTGGTTATTAATTACACTGAAAAATATCAGAATGTTGTTATAAGTATATTTTGCATATGTATTTTTCATATGCTTTAAAATATGTCATAAGATCGGAAACAGGAAGTATATGAACTGCAGACATAGGCTACTTCAAATACAGCAGTGGTTTGTAATTATGCAGTGTTTGTTGGACATGTGTATTGAGTGATATCTAGCAGCTAAGGTTTCTCTGTTTTGCTCTTGTTTTTGTTAGATCATAATTAAAAAAGAAAACTGAAAAAAAAAATCATAATTAAAAAAGAAAACTGAAAAAAAAAAATCTATTAAAAGTGCTGGTGTCAATCATGATTAGGCCTGTAAACAAACTGAAAACTACCCTTTTGACTTCTGCTCAGAATTTGGCTGCTGTATGTGTGTGTATTTGTCCATAGCTTTGTTTCATAAAAAAATGTGTTACCCGAGGTCAATTTCACTATCCAAAATAGTATTGCTTATATGAGATGAAACTACTTAATGTGTATTTTGATATGGCGATTAATATAGGTCTATTTTGATTTTGGCTGAGTAGAAATGCCAAAACACTATCGTTTTTGATCATTGTAACTTTACTCTCTAATAGAAAATGCAAAGCTTAAGAACTCTATACAAGGTCCTTGTTTTTTCTCATTACTAGGTAATGAGCATGATGTGCACTCTTTAAAATCAGCTGTTATGGTTGTGATTTAATCTGTGAAATGTGTGTTAAATGTGTTTTGACTTTTTCCTGAAAAGGTCTAAAGAGCAATGGCAGAATCTTTACCAACACTACTGAAACAAAGAGAGGCCAGGAGACAGAGTATAGAAATACCTCCGTGTAAGTCAGTAACAAAACATATAAGCGAAAGAAGGATTTGTTCATTTCTGTATATTTTTTTACAAGTGTTCACAAATGTATGCAATCTTTTCATAATTCGTCTACTTTTCAGACTTGGCATCCTCAAGTGGTCCTCTAACTGAGGAACTTCAGTGTTCTGTGTGTCTGGATGTGTTCACCAATCCGGTCACCACTCCATGTGGACACAACTTCTGTAAGAGCTGCCTGAACCAGTGCTGGGACAAAAGTGAGGATTGCTCCTGTCCATTCTGTAAAGAAACATTCAGTAAAAGACCAGACCTCAAGATCAACACAGCGCTCAGGCAGGTCGTGCAGCACTTTAAAGAAAAGTCTGGTGTGACAACATCTGAAGTGGTCTGTGACATCTGTGATGATAGAAAGCTGAAAGCCCTGAAGACCTGCCTGATGTGTCAGAGCTCTTACTGTGAGACTCACCTGGAGCCGCATCACAGAGTCCCACGATTAAAAAAACACAAATTGATAAATGCTGTTGAAAATCTGGAGGACTATATATGCGAGCAACACGAGAGACCTCTGGAGCTGTTCTGTAGAGATGATCAGACATTTGTGTGTCCGATCTGCACTGTGACAGACCACAAGAACCACAACACTGTTCCTCTGGAGGAGGAGAGTGAGGAGAAGGCGGCATGAGTTACAACAAACATTATAAAAAACTTTTTAACAATAAACCTTTTTGTTGTCCTATCCTAACAAACCATACATCAATGGAAAGCTTATTTATTCAGCTTTCAGATGGATGTATAAATCTCCATTTCCGAAAAATGTACCCTTATGACTGGTTTTGTGGTCCCAGGGTCACATATGTGTGTCCATCTATGTTTATAGGCTCAAGTGATGAAGATACAAACAGACGTGCAGCAGATGATCCAGGACAGAATGAAGAAGATTCAAGACGTCAAACATTCAGGAGAACTCAGAAAAGTGAGTTAAAAAAATATATTGATATTTTATTATCAGAATGGTTTGATTTGCTTCATAAATCAAGATGCTAAATTACAACAACAACAAAAAAAGGAATCTGTTCATTGATCTTTATTAGCAAAGCATGGAGAAAGAGAAAGCGGACTGTATTGAGCTCTTCACTGCTCTGATGCACTCCGTTGAGAAATGTCAGGCTGAGCTGCTGGAAAAGATGGAGGAGAAGCAGAAAGCGGCAGAGAAACAAGAAGAAGAGCTCATTGAAGAGCTGCAGCAGGAGATCACTGAGCTCAAGAGGAGAGACAGTGCACTGGAGCAGCTCTCACACACTGAAGACCACCTCCAACTCATACAGGTCTGAGTCCTCTGTCTCTATATACTCAATGGAAATGTTGAACATCACAGGACAACTCTGTTCCTAATGTTAAAAACATTTCTGCTTTTTCCACCTGTAGAGTTACCCATCCATGTGCAGACCTTTCAGCACTAAACAGTGTACTGATATCAGTGTTAACACTCCTGCGAGTCTGAACACCATCAGAGCAGCTCTGACTGAGCTGCAGCAGACTCTAGATGAGAAACTCAGTGAAACCGGTAATTGAATATCAAATTTATATTTATACATTTGCCATTTTATCAGTTCTTGCATTACCTGGGAAGTCAATTCATGACTTGTTAGTATCATGCTGTACTGTTTGAGCAACTGGAGAGCACATAAAGTGTTTTTTTTTTTTTGCTTGACAATTTTCTGAAGGAAATAAAGGGAGAAATCAAACTTAAGCCTGATGTCACAAATTCCATCTGCAAAATGATAAATTATAATTAGAGTATAAAATCTGAATGTATCATTGTTTTTTAAATACCACAACAAAAAATGAGTTTTTAAAATACCACAACAAGACGCATAAAGTACAAAATTACATCATGGAGATAAAAGGAGTAGGAATGGGAGAATAATTTCTGTAGTGAGAAAAAAAAGAAAAAAGTTAGAAAATCAAAGCAGAGATGCATGTATTACTGAGAATATATATTTCAACAAATATGTATGAATCTTTTTGAAAACTGTAAATGTATGAAAATATTCTTAAATATAACTGAAAGCCTAAATTCTTTGATAATAGATATAGGACTGATCATCTTTTATCATCATTTGTCTCCACAGAGCTTAAGAGGATGCGCTTATATACAGGTATAATGTGTAATATACACAGACCATAAGTTCATAAACTCACTACACTCTTTAAATACATCAAAATCTGATATCCTCTCTCTCGCAGTGGATGTGACTCTGGATCCTGATACTGCTCAGCCTGAACTCATCCTGTCTGATGATGGAAAACAAGTGAGCAGTGGAGACATTAAGTGTGACGTCCCAGACAACCTGAAGAGATTTGATTATTGCATCTTTGTACTGGGAAAGGAAGGATTCTCCTCAGGGAGATTTTATTTTGAGGTGCAGGTGATGAAGAAGACTGCTTGGAATTTAGGAGTGGCCAGAGAATCTGTCACAAGAAAAGGGAGAATTACACTGACACCTCAGAATGGATACTGGGCTATACGGCTGAGGAATGGGAATGAATACAAGACTCTTGAAGATTCCCCCGTTTTACTCTCTCTGAGAGTGAAGCCCCAGGAGGTGGGGGTGTTTGTGGATTATGAGGAAGGTCTGGTCTCTTTTTATGACGTGGAGACAAGATCTCATATCTACTCTTTCACTGGCCAGACCTTTAATGGGAAACTCTATCCATATTTTTGCCCAGCATTAAACAACGATGGTAAAAACTCTGACCCATTGATCATCTCACCTGTCAATTAATGAATAAATGTGCAGCCCATATATGAAAAAAACTATATCAATAGAAAATAGTCTTTTATTATATACTGTATATTTGAGAAATATCACAGGGGCAACCATGATGCTGGTCTGTCTGACATGTCTGTAGGCAGGAGTGCCACATGTATCAAAACCATGCTCATATTCAGACCAACAGCATGACTGTGTGATATTGCTTTTACAACAGTTCCGTAAACAAGAAGTTAAAGAGAAAGTTCACCCAAAAACATATGAACAGTTGACAGTAGCCTTTGACTTCTACAGTATTTTTTTTCCATACTGTGGAAGTCAATGGCTCCCGTCAACTGTTTGGTTACCAACATTCTTCAAAATATCTTTTGTGTTCAGCAGAAGAAGAAACTCATACAGGTTTTGGAACAAGAGGGTGAGCAAATGATGTCAGAATTTTCATTTTTGGGTGAACTATCCCTTTAATAACTCGCGTTTAAAGGGGTCATATGATGCTGCTAAAAAGAAACATTATTTTGTGAATTTGGTGTAATGAAATGTGTTTATGCGGTTTAAAGTAAAAAAACCACATTATTTTACACAAACTGTACATTATTGTTTCTCTACTATGCCCCGCCTTTCTGAAACACGTAAATTTTTACAAAGCTCATCATTCTGAAAAAGCGAGGTGTGCTCTGATTGGACAGCTATCCAGTGCGTTGTGATTGGCGAATACCTCAAGCGTGTGACGGAAGTGTTACGCCCCTTACCATACTGTGATGGCGTGTCCGAGCCGGAGTGACAACACAAAAACATTAAAACCCATTACAAACGAGGCATTTGTTGCATCCAGTGGGGACATAATTACTGATTATAATAAATTATACTGTCTTTTTACTCATTGCATCACGCTGCGTAAACATAAAAACCTGTCTGCATTTGTGATCGGAGAAACAACAAAAAACAAGTGCTACTCTACACTGCCCAAAAAAACTCACGTTTGAATCATCAGTGGCAAATGGTAAAAGAAAATGTACTTACGTGAGTCAGAACTGCCGGCATTTTCGTCTAACGTTACTCTCCAGGATCAGTAAACAGTCCTCCATACAGGTGCCGGCGATCCACAACACTAAATTGAAGTATTCCCTCAGCGACCAGCAAAGATCAGCTCCAGGCATGACGAAGCAAATATCGTCCTCTTTTGGAAGACCAAACAACGTAGTTTCGCTTTCACAACGAAAAACACAGCGGCCTAGCGTGAGCGAAAGCCCCGGCTTAGCGTGAGCTGAAGCCGGGCAAGAGTGAGCTGAGGCGGCGGGGTCGAGAACGGCGGTCCCGGCGAAGGAGCGGTGAAAACAATGAAAGCCGATCCGGCGATCCACAGCACAATGTTGATGTATTTCCTCAGCGACCAGACACGGATCAGCTCAGGATGAGAAGCGGATTATAGTCCTCTTTTGGAAGAACCAAACAAAGTAGTTTCGCTTTCACACCGAAACACAGCGTCTTTCACGACATGGCGCAGCGGCAACAATACTACAGCGAGAATAAAAGTTCTGCCTACTTTTTCGTGAACATTTGGGCGGCGTTATGCAAATTCCCACATCGTGAAGTAGACGTGGGGGCATGTTAGAACGAGCCATTTTAGGTAGGCGTGGCTGACTCTTAACTTTTATAAAGAATATCTCTTTGGATTTGAGACTTTAGTCTTTGCAAATTTACAGATCTTCTTTATGCACCAAGAGCTTGTAACACTCCAAAGAGAAAGGAAAAAATGAAATCGCATCATATGACCCCTTTAAAAAAGAAAGCAGAACTGAAATGGATGGACTTACCAGTGTTCTATAATTACTCCAGCTCCACTCCATTTCACATTTCCTCACTAGTGAGAGAAACCTGCTTCAAGCAATCTTCTCAAGAGAAAACACTGACGCTTTGACATTCAAAAACTCCTCTTTGCTTCTGGATCACTGTGAACACAGACAAGTGGAGTAATAAAAACATTGAAACATCACAGAGCTGTTATTAATGTTTCTTTTTACCCATCTTTACATGTAAAATGTTGCAACTATGTTGATTACAATAAATTAAAATAACACCATCTTGAATGAACACCTTGAATAAAGTGAACCAATGTCTGGTCTGCAGAACTGCAGAATACACTGATAATATTTTATCTTCCATACTGTACATCTATTCTGAATTACACTTGTTAACGGTGTTGTTTTATATTGACATGATCATTATGTATACAAATGAACACTGCATAATTTGCAAAATCACAAATGCTATTCCTTTATTAAAACAGGGCCAGTGAGCTTAGCTAAACTTCTACTTCAAAGACGGTACAAAATTTTTCATGATTTTCAACACTTTGTCAATTACAAATCTGTACACAATACATAAGGCAATGAAAAATAATTATTTTTGCTATGGCCAGTACAGAATAAAAATCAAGCATGATAAGAAAGATAAAAAACACCAAATCAAGAGGACATTGAATGCATAAATCATTCACATAATCATCTCTGGCTAACAAGCTCTTTCAGACAGCTTGGAGATGAAGAATGCATTCCCTTTTTCTCTCAAACACACAATCACTGTTGAAGCCCGATTAATGTCAAAACTACACAGAATGGATCAGAAGTTACACAGTGAATGTAGGGCTGTAGGAATGTAGGAACATTTGGGGCATTAATGATCTGCGCATATTCTGTGTGCTTAACACTCTCAGCTGACGCTACAGATTTGGTTGAATGTTGGCCTGAAAGTTTGAAGGTTCACTAGCAGTTTAAGTCTTTTGTAGGCAGTCCAATATACTAGCTGATTAAAAGATTTGGTTAACATAGCTTGAAAAGTCAGGAAATACAGTTCAAATCTACAGGATATTTAACTGTCTTGGGAAATCAAGTAAGTCAGTTTGAAAAGAAGTGAGAACAGTCTGAAGGACTGTGATGGGTCTGCTGGATGTAGTTTGAATGCTCTAGGATGTTAACATAAGTGTGTACAGTATAATAGTACAGTACATTGGCTTTGTCAAGGCAACACAATAAAACGCTACTCACAATGTTTTGTGTATATAAATGTAATGGGAAAGCTATGTCCATTCTGATGTACCTGAAACCGGAGCTGCAGGCTCTTTCCAAGAAATGAATTCCACATATTCGAACTTCACTCAAACGAATCACACCAAAATAAGAGCTATGCATGATCAGTTTGAAAATATTTACATATTCAAAAACTCTTCTTTTGCACAAAGCCACGAGTGCATTAACGTTTAATCTTTTTAAGTAACACAAACATGAAAACATGCATTCTAAGTGCTGAGGAATCTGCAATTCCTCAAATTTGCCATTTAGAAAAAACAAAAACAATATGGCTAAAACAACAACTCCATTGCAATAAAAATCCATTTAATACAGGTCAACGGGAGAGTGTGTCCTTAAAACATCCTCATCATGGAGGTTTGAGCTAAACTGTCAGCAGACGTGGAAGAATAATAAGTGTCAGGATTCAGCGGGATAAACAGAATGATGCCCTGAACTCAGAGCCAATCTCCTGACGGGGATTTTGAGAGGAAATCTTGATTCTCAATCCTTCTCCATGCACAAGTCTTGGAGTGCTGGTTAAGTGGGATTACAGGGGAGATCAGAAGATTCAGTGTTTGCTGAAAATATCAGCGATTTAGGACCAAAAACGTTGGTGCAAACCATAAAGCTGCAGAGAGCAGGACTGAGAGCTTGATCGCTGATGACATAAATAGATATTCATAAGCAACAAAAAAAAAAAAAGTACATAAATCGTTAGAACTTACTCTAAAACAGACCAAAAATCCCATTGAGAGTTAACACATTAATGAAAATACACATTGAAGAGCTTCAATTTTAAATAGCAACATCACATAAATTAAGGTTAATTAAAGTAATCTAGAGTGGTAATTTTGGCTATTCATTTTGGAGTCAATCAATCAAGTCCTGGCTTTAAAATAAGGTTTAAATAAGGTATATAAAAGGCTTGTTGGACATTGAGAACAAGGCACGCCAGGAACATAAGGGAATCTGCACTATGAGTTCATTTTGTGACCCTAAGCAAAGCTCTAAATATTGTGTTTGGCCACAGCAAAAGTTTCCATATCAATGACATCACGCTTGTGCCTTTTCTTGTTTAAACTCTGCATCAAGACCCAAGACCATGGGGTTTAAACATCAGCTCTCATTAAAGCCTCACTGGAGGGTAGAGACTGTTCCAACCACATCAGGACTAGATCAAAAGCTAAAAGCTTCTTTTTCCCAGAAGGCTCTTTGCCAAAGTCTAAGCAAATACTCTTTCTCTGGATTCAAAGTCGCAGACTCCACACTCTCTCTGCTGAGATTAATCTATCCCTGCCGATAAAGAGAGAGCAGGATGATACTAAAGCGATTCCTGGGATGGCTAGGTGATATTCGTGATCAAACTGAAAGTGAGAGATAGGGTGCCAGATGATCTTATTGACTTAACTTGAGCTCAAAGCTTTTTGCAGCACAAGAATTTAGAGTATCTTCTACAAAAGAGCACTTCAGTAAGCTTTATCTGAACAAATTTGTCTTTGAAAAGGCTAAATTAAAACAAAAACAACATTAACATGAATACGCAAGTCATTAAATAACAGTTTTTGTAATCAGTTAACAGAGATTTCCAGCTAAAAAAAGCACAGAAGGAACTCATTGCTTACTGGCTTAGATTCCTGAACATTGGGCATTGCATCTGCATTTCAGCTTAGCAACAACAAAACCTCCTGTTCTTCATTCTCTCACCTGAGTATTTCTTACTGTATAACTATTAACCAAAACCCTTTGCGAAAGGGACAGTGGGTAAGACAGCACTATAAACACATGCCAGATAGTTACGACTGAGATAAAACATACACATTTGACACAGATGGTTGAGTTGTTGACCACAGATGGTTGTTATTCTGCTTCATTATGAAGGTACTGGCTGTGTGGATGCTTAAAGGTGGAGATGTTTGTGTCAGGAACCTGCCACATGCCAAAGTTTAACTAAAGACAAAAATAACCAGGGTCCAAAATTAACTGACGGGTGAATTGAGAAAGTTTTATGGCCATAAATATGTCTTACAAGCAAAGAAACTGCATTCTGCTGCTCTAATGACAATATATAGTTGTTTTCCTCTTGAAAATTCGAAACAATTACAGCAGATCATTTTGCCAAAAAAAAAGCCCTGGTAATCAATAAATTACCAGCCAAATTTTACTATTAATTTTATACATTTGGACCCTAACATATACTTTTAATATAATATATAACTAAAAAGGTCTTAAAATGAGCCCCCAGTTGTGGTTTACAGCACAATTCAATGTTACTGATGCTATACATAATACATTCACTCACAGAAATACTTGAATTGAGTAAATAGAATCCAGTATGGAAGTGAGTTGATAATACTTGGTTTATATTATATACTGCTGTTCAAAAGCTTGAAATCAGTATGATTTTTTTTTTTTTTAAAGATATTAGTACTTTTGGTTAAAGACTTCCACACTGTAACAAAAAATGTATTTCAAATAAGTGCTGTTATTTTTAACTTCCTGTAAATCCTGTAAATTGTATCGATGTTTCCATAAAAATATTTCACAACACAACTGTTTTTAACATTGATATGAACAAGAGATGCTTCTTGAGCACCAAATTAGGATGATTTCTGAAGGATCATGTGACATTGACGGTTGCAGTAATGGCTGCTGAAAAGTTACAATATTTTTTTTAAATGCTAAAACAGACAACAGTTCTAAATTCTAACAATATTTGACAATACTGTTTGTACTTGTCAAAAAAAATAAATCTTACCAAGCTTTTGAATGACAGTGTATACATTCAAACCAGTCAGAAATTATATGATATATAAGGAATAAATACCATACAGGAAGTTGCTTGGCACATTTTTAAAGAAGTAATTGGTGAGTAAATCCATCCTTAGAAATGTCCATGTGTTCAGATTAAACACAGTGAGCCTTATTCAGAGACATTCTTTCATGGTTATAAAAGTCATGGCACAGTGTTGTAGAGTGGACAGCTTGGCCACATTTCTTAACAAATACTCACATGAGCACCAGGCAACTGAAACTGTAAACAAACTACAAACAAACCTCCTAATATTCATTCTGAAGGCTGGAGGAGGCCGTATCTGTGGTGTCCGCACTCATGTTTTGTTGGGGTGGTGCTTTGGCTGTTTTGTGTCGTGTTGAGCTGATATATTTTTGGGGTAGCAGGGAGGAGGAGTAGCAGAGGGTGGATGACAGAACTCCTTGATCGTTACGGTGAGGAGGTTCGCTGTGATGTCTGTGACGACCACATTGGCACATTGGGATGTCATGTCAGGATGCCAGTCCAAATCTTCCTCTTCCTCCGACGGTTCTTCTGACACGGGCACCTCAGGGACTTTGAGCGGATGGCGGCCAGAGAAGGGATGGCGTCGCCGCAATCGCCTGTCCATTTCATGAGGTACAGAAAGGTCCAGGATGCGTTCGCTGTCTTCTGAGGAGGACGACGCAGAGGACGATGAGGAAAACATAGGAGAGGATGGAAGAGCAGAAAGACCCAAGCTGCTTTTGGATGGCACAGGTTGAGCACTAAGTTTGTGAAGGGTAGGATCTGGGGCCTTGGTTGCGGAGGACTTGGGCTGCAACGAGGAATGCTGGGATTGGGTTTGTGGCGGGGAGGGTGGCTCGCCGTCCGAAACTTCAGAGCTAGAGTTTGATGGAGGCAGTTCATCAAGAGTCTGACCTTTGGACGCATCCACCTTTGAAGACTGGGAGGAAGAGAGATTGTTTGTCGTGTTATTGAGACTCTCTCCACTTTGAGTCTGGTTCTCGGCATTGTTCAGAGAGTGAGAATCGAAGAGCTTTCCAAAAACAGGAAACCCAGAACTTCTAATGGGGGTCTGGATTCCTCGGTAGGACAACTCTCCAAACCGCCTGTTTTTCCCAATCACCCTGTTCTGGGACGGAATCTTCTGCCGCCCAAAATGGGACTGCTGGGCGGAGGGCACATGTGTCCTTCTACTATTAGCAACTCCACCATTCCCAGCCTTGTCAACCACTTTGAGGTTCAGAATGACCCGTCCTTTCTTCACTTCCCTGGGTTTGACTTTACGATTGAGAATGCGGACCGTTTCTGAGAAAGGACTGACTGTTGGACGGGACGAAAAAGGACCAGAAGGACTGACTGTTTGGTCTGGGCGGGGCAAGGGGCGACGTGCCATGCGATGGCAGCGGTGAATGTCTTTCTTCAGTTTGGGCTGAGCAGCACCCGACTGCAGTTTAGCATTGGAAGGGGCGGTTGGGGTGTAGGACGGTGCAGCCGAGGGCGGAGGAAGCTTGGAATGCTGTTGAGGACGAGTGTGCTTGAACTGTGGCACTCGTGAGGAAGTCTCTGTAACCTGCGCTCTTGACTAAATAATTGGGAAAAGTAAAACAATGATTCACTTATTAAAGGTTTAGTTTATCAAAAAATGAAAATTCAGTCATCTCTTACTTACTTTCATGTCGTTCCAAACCCATAAGAACTTCATTCATCTTTGAAACACAAATGTTATAAATAAAAGATATTTGTGTCCTTCTATTTAAAGTCCATTCATCCAAAAACATGCACACTTGAAGCACAAGAACCAATGAGGTTTGTTTTGGCAAGTCACGCAAGTATTTTTGAGCTGTCACAAGAACCAATGAGGTTGACTCTTGCTTCCGTTTGCTACATTTGATGTACTTCGTGTATGTGCTTTGATCAGTGTTTATATGTAAATAAAAGTGAATCATAAGATTTGGATTAAACTGCTCGATTCCTATGAATTTCTTTGCAATCTCTTTATGAACATCAAAGTTTTGGTTGCATTGACTAGAGGTCTGCACTTTCACGGGACCCAAAAGAACTGAGTGTGGCGTAGAACAAGTTTTGAATTTCTGATACTGATGTATCCATGGGAAGCGGGAGAAATAAATGACTCATGTGACTCAATATGTGACAGCAATGGAAAGAACCTTGCTTTTGCCTGCCATGACAAGGTGAAGTTAGAAGATATATATATATTTATAGCAGGGGTGTCAAATTCAGTTCCTGGAGAGCCACAGCCCTGCAGAGTTTAGATTAAACCCTAATTAAATGCACCTGATCCAGCTAATCAAGTCCTTCAGACTTTTTTGAAAACTATATTGTATGTATGTTTGAGCAGGGTTGGAACTAAACTCTGCAGGGCTCCGGCCCTCCAGGAACAGTTTGACAACCCCGATATACAGGCTTTATATCAGCCACCGGCCACCCTGCTCTCTAGATATCAGCATCAGCTGTCAAAAAAACAGTATCGATCGACCACTATTTAGGCTAGAAGATGAACAAAAGTCTTATGGGTTGGGAATGACAGAATGGGAATGATGATATAATGTTCATTTTTGGGATCATTTGTTAATATTTTAGAAGCATTTTTCCAAAACAAATCATCTAGATGACTTTGCACATCACAAAATACATTTATTTTCAGTCAGTTGGTATTGCTGACGTACCTTTAGAAGCAACGTTTTAGGTTTTGGGCCTCTCTTTTTAGGTCCATACATCTCCTGCTCCCGCTCTCTGAGTAAAAATAGTTGTTCAAAAAGGTTTTTGATTATGTAATTGTTTGCACTTGTTGTGCCAGTTTCAGCTTTATGAACAACAAACAAGCAAAAAGCATGACTACAAAGTTTTACTTCAGACTCTGACTTAAGTATTCATGTAATTTTATTTAATTCTTTATTTAACAGTGACAATGGAGCTACAGAGCTAAATTTCATCTGCTGTCCCTGGGCAGGAGAGTACCAAAATACATTATGTAACAAAAACATCAATATAATAGCATGTACAATAACCCATTTCAATTAATAAGAAATATAATCCCCCACAAAGAGACTACAATCCAAGTTACTACAAAATAGCCCCTATAAATACAACAAAACATCACCCTATAATAAAAATTACAAAAAAATTAAGACAACCATAGCTATGTAACCAACACAAGAATATGAATTGATCACAAACCTGACTCATCATTAACCATATTTTTAAAATGTAACTTAAACAGTTCAAAAGTAGGACACTGTAGGACAATATTAATTTGTAAATTATTCCAATTATTAACAGCTTTTACAGAAAAAGCTGAACGACCAAAATCAGTAACTCTAAACTGCGCTGCACAATCACCTCTTGTTGAAGCTCTTGTTTGTCTTATATTTTCAGAATATGGAGAAAAAAATTATTTCAAGGGCGAGGGTGCAAGATTATTAATAATTTTGTGCATTAAACAAAAATTGTAAAACCTAAAATTGTCAAAAGTAAAGAAATTGTACTTTTTAATTGCAAAACAATGATATCTGTTAGGTTTCTTGTCAAATATGTTTAAAGCACTTTATATAAGGTATATAAAGGTCTAATAGTAGATTTTGCTTGTGACCATGAAGTAATTTTGTTGAGGTGTCAGTGCACAAACTGTTTTTTGAACATGCTTTTCAAATGTTAAATGAGAGTCTAAAATAACTCCAAGATATTTAAAATCCGGCACAATTTGTAATTTTTCACCATTGACTAATATATCTGGTTGGACCTCCTCCTTCTTTTTGGTTTTAAAATACATACAGACACTTTTCCGAACATTTAATGTTAAACAACACTGCGTTTTTTTAGAAGTCCATTTCCTTTAAATACGTTAATCGGGAAAAAATATTGATTTTGCAACAATAAAACACATAACTCACTTTTGTTCAAATGCTGCAACGAGTCGTTCATCTAGGATGTTCTCCTCAGGTTCCCATGTGCTGTACCTGCAAAATATACAGATCATTTAACATCCATGACTTATTAGATATACAAAACTTAACATATAAATCATATTTCCGTTCACTTACTTAATTGCCCATCCTTTCCATTTCACTAGGTACTCCATCCGTCCCTATGGAAAAGACAGATCAGATTCAGTTCCCAACATTTCTGGAAGAGATCTTTCATTGATGGAATAGTTCATCCAAAAGGATCACTCTGTCATTATTTACTCTCCATCATGCTGTTATTAAACCATATGCACTTTTTTTTTTTTAATGAAACACGTCTTTAAGAATCTTTACTCAGCTTGTTCTATACAGATGACTCTTCAGAGTTTAAAAAAGCAGTGTAAATATATCATAAAAGTAGTCCATATCCATTCATCCTCCAAACTGCTTGTCCTATTTAGGGTCCTGAAGCAGTCAATTTGACAAAGCTAATTTAAGACTTTAGAGGATTTGCGATATAGTCATATGGACCACTTCTAAGATGCCAATTATTTTTGTTCTTTTTTGGCACTTGACAGCCCCAGTTCCCATTCACGTCCATTGTATGGAAAAAAATATTCTTCAAAACCTGTGTTCCACAGAAGGAAGTAGGTCGTGTACTCTTGGAAAGAGGGTGAGAGAGTAAAATGTTAACAAAAACGCCCCAAATTAGGGTAAACTATTCCTTTGAATAATCCTGACCCCATAAATGAAATATGTCCATTCAATAAAGAACGCAAATCAAATGCGTGCGCATGCGTAGTGTAACACAATATACAAAAAGTTATTTCATGTATTTAAGTATCAGGGGATGCCGGTCATATGACAACCAACATTTTGTTATGTACCGTCCCTCAAAAAAAAATCGCCGGTCGTCCTGAAAACAAAAACAAACAGCGAGTTGAACGTAAAAACGAGTGGTTGCTACGCGACGCGACGACGCGACGCCACCGATATAGAACGTAAACATTCCGTTATATATTTACGAACGGTAAATACACGGTTTGGTTGATTTTATCGCACTGCAACGTTAAACGTCTTCATTGTTTAAGCTACACTCTTACTGGTCTAGTTGGGTAGCGTCGCACGCCTGCAGTGTCGATGGGGACTCAGACTAACCGGCCTTTGTCAAAAATTTGCACTCCAGGCAGACACTAAAAAAGCTAACGCGCTAACAGCACCAGCTCCAGCGGGCGCCACTCCAACCTAAACGAACTTGCACAACACACGGAGCTCAAAAATGAGCAACTCGGTCAAATTAGTGCCCCTACTCGTTTTATGATTGCATTGGAAAGCATGGTGCTCTACTGCAGTTCAGTGCACTGCGCTCGGTCCGCAGGCTGAAGTTTAGTGCGTCTGTAGGCCGCAGTGAAAGGAAATAAAACGAGTTTTAATAATAAACAGACTGACCTTACGGACGCGGCGCTTCATGATGGCCTCAGCGGCAAACACTCGGTCCCCTGCCGCAGACAGCTCCATCTTTAGTGGGACAGCAGAGACGGGTTCTTCCGCGGAAGCAATGGAGGGAGACTGCGCAGTGGAGGAGGGAACCAATCATAAACACGCGCGTGCGCCTCGAAACAGCGGCCCATTCAAGAACAATGCACTGCTCTACAGATAATAGACATTAGAAAAAGAAGACCAGTTTTTTTTTACATTCTCATACAGTACTTTCCTTTTAACTGTTTATTAAAATCTATCTGTCCTGCATAAATATCAGTGTACTTAATATGTAGCCTATAATTTGTTTTTTATTCTATTACATTTTATACATTTCAAAATCATATATCATTTTTTATATTTGTTCATATCTCTGTACTAGCTACATAAATATTAGTATGCTTTAGATGTATAATTTATTTCTTTTCAATAAACTATTTACATTTAGACATTTATCCAAAGCGACTTACAAATGAGGACAAAGGAAGCAATCAAAAACTAACAAAAGAGCAACAATATAAGTGCAAATGACAAGTCTCAGTTAGCTTAACGCAGTACACGTAACAAGTTTTTTAAAAATTATATAATAAATAAAAAAGAAAACAGAATAGAAAAAGTAAAGAGCAAGCAATATTATTTAGTTTATGTTTTTATTTATTATCATCATCATCAACAACAACAATAATATTATTATAGGAATAATTATACTGATATTACTATTACTTATATAAAAATATACTTATACTCTAGCAGAGGTTTCGATCAGAACTGGAAAAATGCAAAATCAATATAGGCTATTCAACCCAATCCTTTTCCTATCGCAGGTGTGCAGTGTTTTATGAGGTTCTAACCGTAGCGCAACCACACTGATTTTATTACTCTGCACTGTTCAAAATTCAAAGGCCACACAGGTGGACAATCTCTCTCGCCTCCCCCTCTCTCTCTCACACACACACACTCACAAACGGGACGAGACAGGAGAGGACACAGGAGACAAGGGGGAGACAGCAGTGGGTCATCTGTCAGTCAGGTTGTTTGTTGTTTAGTCAGTGGATGTGGTTTATTTGTTTGTTGTGCCACGGTTTCAGATCAGGATGTCGGACAAAACAGTGATCAGCTGCAGCACCACTGACCATTTATACGGTAAGCGTGAAGCCTCTCACTCCTGAGTGTGAATATACACTATCACATCTATATGAACCGAGTAGAACAAGGTTAATAAAATACAAGGACATGGACTTATTTGGGATAAATGTGTATATTGTTTTTTTTTTTTTTTTTTTTTTTTTTTTCCTTTTCTTTTTTTTTTTTTTTTTTTTTTTTCTCTTTTTTTTTCTTTTTTTTATTTTTTTTTTTTTTTTCTGCAGAAAGATGTGATATAGGTTTTTACAAAAATCTTATATCAATATAAATCTAATACGTATTATATAATTAAAATTATTAAAAATTATGTGTATTTATATATACAGGTGCATCTCGATAAATTAGAATGTCGTGGACAAGTTCATTTATTTCAGTAATTCAACTCAAGTGAAACTCGTGTATTAAATAAATTCAATTGCACACAGACTGAAGTAGTTTAAGTGTTTGGTTCTTTAAATTGTGATGATTTTGGATTCACATTTAACAAAAACCCACCAATTCACTATCTCAACCAATTAGAATACTTCATAAGATAAAAAAAACATTTTTAGTGAATTGATGGCCTTCTGGAAAGTATGTTAATTTACTGTAAATGTACTCAATACTTGGTAGGGGTCCTTTTGCTTTAATTACTGCCTCAATTCGGCGTGACAGTTTGTGGCACTGCTGAGGTGGTATGGGAGCCCAGGTTTCTTTGACAGTGGCCTTCAGCTTCATCTCATTTTTTGGTCTCTTGTTTCTCATTTTCTCTTGACAATACCCCATAGATTCTCTATGGGGTTCAGGTCTGGTGAGTTTGCTGGCCAGTCAAGCACACCAACACCATGGTCATTTAACCAACTTTTGGTGCTTTTGGCAGTGTGGGCAGGTTGCCAAATCCTGCTGGAAAATGAAATAAAAAAGCTGGTCAGCAGAAGGAAGCATGAAGTGCTCCAAAAATTCTTGGTAAAGGTGCAGTGACGTTGGTTTTCAAAAAAAACACAATGGACCAACACCAGAAGATGACATTGCACCCCAAATCATCACAGAATGTGGAAACTTAACACTGGACTTCAAGCAACTGGGCTATGAGCTTCTCCACCCTTCCTCCAGACTCTAGCACCTTAGTTTCCAAATGAAATACAAAACTTGCACTCATCTTAAAAGAGGACTTTGGACCACTGAGCAAAAGTCCAGTTCTTTTTATCCTTAGCCCAGGTAAGATGCTTCTGACGCTGTCTGTGGTTCAGGAGTGGCTTAACAAGAGAATACGACAACTGTAGCCAAATTCCTTGACAAGTCTGTGTGTGGTGGCTCTTGATGCCTTGACCCCCGCCTCAGTCCATTACTTGTGAAGTTCACTCAAATTCCTGAATAGATTTTGCTTGACAATCCTCACAAGGCGGCAGTTCTCTCGGTTGGTTGTGCATCTTTTTCTTCCACACTTTTTCCTTCCACTCAACTTTCTGTTAACATGCTTGGATACAGCACTATGTGAACAGCCAGCTTCTTTTGGCAATGAATGTTTGTGGCTTACCTCCTTGTGAAGGCCGCGACCAATTCTAATTTGTTGAGATAGTGAATTGGTGGGTTTGTGTTAAATGTGAGCCAAAATCATCACAATTAAAAAGAACCAAAGACTTAAACTACTTAAACAGTCTGTGTGCATTGAATTTATTTATACACGAGTTTCAGAATTTGAGTTGAATTATTGAAATAAATGAACTTTTCCACGACATTCTAATATATTGAGATGCACCTGTAGATGATGTATGTAAAACTAAAAATAAATATAATTTAAAATATAAAGTTATTGTATATTTTGTTTTTTTATAGATAGATCATCAATATAAATACATATTAGTAACAAAAATATAGAAATGGGTATATTTCAGAAGTGATTTTAGATAGAACATTTTGTTGTGACAAACAGCAATCTGCAACCAAGGTGACAGATTGTTGTGCAGTAACATGTAGTGACAACATGTGTTGACATTGCTTTGTTATCGGATCTGATTCTATTTTTTTTTTTTTTTTTTTTTTTTTTTTTTTTTTTTTTTTTTTTTTTTTTTTTTTTTTTTTTTTTTTTTTTTTTTTTTTTTTTTTTTTTTTTTTTTTTTTTTTTTTTTTTTTTTTTTGTTTTTTTTTTTTTTTTTTTTTTTTTTTTTTTTTTTTTTTTTTTTTTTTTTTTTTTCATGTTTGCAATCTGCTCAGAGCATAATGGAGCAGTTCAACCCCAGCCTGCAGAGACTGGTGGCACTGGGAAACAGCTACATTCAGGCATTCCAAGGCAAGTCTACATGAGAAAGAATGAATGCAGTAGATGGTAAACTGTAAAAGATGAAAGGAGAAAGACGGAAAGCAGAGTGGTTGAACTTTGGCCTGCCAGTTGTCATTGATGATAATAAGTCAGCATTGCTGCAGCGTCATTGGCTGATTCAACATCATTGTTTAATGACTGTCTGTTTTATGATTCTTGAGTTTCACTCAGGGATATCCTGTTCCTGTGAAAGACTTAAATCTTTTGAAAGATGACTATCAAACAACGTCCCATTTGGTTGATAGCCATCTTTCAACAGATTAAAGAACCAATAAAATGATTTATTTTTATAGTGGTTTGCTGACTGGACAATGAATATTTGACTTTATAAAAAAAATCCTTATTGGTGTTGCAAACAAAAACTAAACATTTTACTTAAGCTCAAAGAAAAAAAAGAGACAAAAATGACCAAAACAGGAAATAAAATAATGTGATTAAAACAAGACAACAAATCTGCAGATTAAACCAGTCAAAATGCACATATTGTCTGTCTAACAAATCTTAAAGGGTTGGCTCAACAACAACATTTTGTCATCATTTACTTCCTCGTGTCATTCCAGACCTGTATCACTTTCTTTCTTCTGCGGAACACAAAAGGAGAAACCTTCTTCACTGTAGCTCTCAAATCTCCTTTACAGTTGCAAATATTAAAACATTTTCTAAAAAATACATTTGGAATAATCAAATATATCACGCAGGTTTGTTGTCATTGAAGCCATCCGTCACTGGTGTTTGTATGTCTTGTACACCATCAAAAAAGTGGCAAATTTAAATGAATTTAAAAATATTTCGTATGTTATCGTCAAGTTAACTGACCTTGTTTTATCAAAGGATGTTCGATGAAGTTATATTATTTTGGGATACTCAGCATTTATTTAGTTGATAATACTTTTATGATTTATTATTAGTGATACATCTTTACAAATCTTTACCTGTCCTACTGTTACATATTTAATATTTTGTAAAATTGTAAATATGGTGTATACTTAGTGGATAATGGTGGAAAGGAGAGTAGTTGTCTTTTTGCTGTCTGTCCCAATGAAAATGATTAATTTAATTCAACTATTTATATAATTATAATGACAACATAAAATATATGAATGAAATCAAAGTCACCTTCGATAAAAGTATCGGCCATATGTGTAAACAGTGAACTCTAATTTAATTAATCTAATTGATCTAATTTAATTCAAATGTTTCATATTTGATCTCAAGTAAATTAATCATGTTTTAAAGAGGTTTCGTTGTTATTATTACTGTGAAAACAAGACGTGAAATCATTCTTACAGTGGTAAATGAATCAAGTGTATGTGTGTCTATAGCTCTTGCCGTCACCAGTGAGGCTTATTTCAGTGCTCTGTCTAAGATGGGTGAACAGGCCATGCAGAGTATGTCATCGCGTTTGCTGGGTAAGCTTACATTTCCTCTTATCATTTCATTCCTTTCACACTTTTAAATTACAGCAGGACACGTTTCTGTCAAACTCAGAGATTTACGAAACACAGTTCATTTTCTTTTTTTTCTGATGAATATGTACTTTCCATCGCAGGGACAGAGCGGGAAAGCAAGAGAGTTTTGTGCATTTATTGAGGGTGATAAATTGGGAGGGAGCCAGTGTCCTTCACATACTCATATTGTACTTTGCTCTAGTAAATTCACCATGTTCCTTTTCGGATCTCTCATACACACATGAGTGTGTGTGTGTGTGTGTGTGTATTTATAGCTGACATCTATCACCCTGTTGTGGTTTAATGGAAAAATTTCATTAAATTTCAATGGTGCTTTTGTTGCTATGAATCATATTTTATGACCACAGTGTGATGGTATGATAGCGTGTGTGTGTGTGTGTGTGTGTGTGTGTGTGTGTGTGAATATCAGATTACGGCACCTTCTTTGTGATGTTAAATAATAAATGATGACACAACATCAGCTTGGCAGTGCTACCTCTCAAGGCTAATACTTGCACTTTAACACATGGACACCAACCAGAAAGATACAATGGCTTGTTATAAGCTACACTGTTAAAAAATGCCGTGAATTTACGTAAAAGACTGTAAAATGCTACAGTAAAATCCTGTTAAATGTTTAACGGTAAATTCCCCTACTATATACGTTGAAAAACTGTATTGGACATTACATGTCTTGGACATTAATTTTACGGTAGTTGCATAACCCTAAGCCGTTTTTGAATTGAAAAATACCGTATAATTTACAGTGTATAACCGTAAATTGGCATTCCCAGAATTCCCAAATGTCAATTTGATGTTTTTTGTTGAAATAACTATGTTTCCTCTTAGTTTTTTCTTATCAGTTTTGTATTTTAGGGTTGTGTGTTACACAACCTAATGTTGTTAATTTAATGTTTATTGCATTATTTCAGTTCCATGTGTGTTACCATGATGGTGTTTAGTGTCTGTGTGAATGATACTGTGCACCTTCGATAATTCGGGTTTTTTTTTTATTAAAATCTGATTGTGATGGACGTTGTTCATCATGTGCTCCTTCGCTCACCGACCTTCATTTGGTGGTTATCAGCGTAGTACAAGTACATAAACAGATGGCAGTGCTTCAATAGTTGGTATGTAATAACCTTTGTATCAGTTAATGCACCCTTATATTGTCAACTTTGACTGTAATACTTTTTGTTAAATACCGTAAAACTAAACGTTTTCTACATATTTTGTTTTACGGTAAGCGGTTCATAAAAAAAGTTCGGTAAACCACAAGCTGTCAGCTGCGGTTTTTTACCGGTAAACTTATTTACGGATTTTTTTTTACAGTTGTATAGGTGTGTTTTTGTTTTGTCAGGGTGAATGTGTTGATCCAGTATCGTTAGCACATTCAGAGGATTTACGTCACCAATGATCTGGATGGAGTGGTGCCTCTTAGTCGCTCTTGTTCCCCTCCATCGGTATTGACCCATCGTTCGCTATCGTTCCTGGCTCCTCCTTATAACTCGGTTGTTGAACAGCATATATCTTATGTTTGTATTGTCTGTACTGGCGCAATCTCCTTGTCTAATGAGACTGGTGTGATTTAGGGTGAATATCAGTCTCCCCTAGTTCTCCACCTACTCTTGACGTCCTTCGAGTAGATGGCCACAATGTCACTATATAAAGACAATCATCCTATCATCTTGCGCTGAGCTTTGTTGGGTATTCTTGCACACTTGCACGTAACACGCCCGTAATCAATACTCCTTATTAGTATCCCGCAACAGGATATCAACATGCATACCCAACCCGTTTTTTCGTAAAATCCAACTACGGTAAGAGCAATTACCTATAAAAATTCTTTATCCTTCGCCAGCTCATACAGGAACATTTGCTGATTGAAATGAATTGAAGATTGAAGACACTATCTACTGGAGATGGTGATGTTGTCGGTCCACTGTCCTCTCCTTCCCGACAGCAGGAGGGCTGCTAGGAGATCGGATGTGAGAAACCCAGGCTGGCAACGGCAATCGGGAGAGACAGATGAGGCGAAAGGGGTCCCACAGGTGAGCACATGCCATGCACACTAACTAAGGGCACACAGAGTGTGGACAATTTGTCTGTTTGGACGGTTTAGATTGTTTTAATATGTTTGAAAGAATTCTCCTACACTCTCACCAAGGCTACATTTATTTTGATCAAAAATCCAGTAAAAACGTCAACTTTCAAAAGTTTAGGAAATTTAAAAAAAGCAACTTTTTAACGGTTGTGTGGGCTCAGGCTCGGCACTTGTTCCCCCTACACTTTAGACCGTAGTTTCTAACAAACAATAACACTATTTTTTCGAGTATGATGGGCCAAATTGAGTGCGTAGGGATTATGATCATTCATTAACGTACCATAAAAATAAAACATAATGATAAGGAATGATTAGTTAATATGCTGTCTTGTGTGTTAGGATGAACGCATAATTTGCACTTGCTCAGAGAGTGTCACAAAGCTATGGCGTTCAAGTAGGAAGAAAAAGAGTACTGATTCCTGTCTTGAGAACACAGGCGGATTCACCTCTATTTGCATATCTCAGAAAGGTTAATATCCTTACTTTTTTAGTATTTCCATCGTTACCTAGCTGTGGCTTAATCTGATTTCAGAGAGCTTTGGGGTTGTAACCAAGTGAGAATTTAGATAGTTTATGGAACAGTGTTGTGGTCAAATTGTACTGAAAAGTGTTATTGTCAAAGCTTGGCCATCCATGGTTTTTTGACTATTATTAAACACTTTTGAAAAGCATGGGGCAGCGGTTTATGCTACATAAAATGAGTTTCTATGAACTAGATTTTTTATCTGCTCTGTTTAAAAATTGTTTAGAAGTTCTCATTTGTTATTATGTGGTGTGTTTTAAATATGACACTGTGTTTTATTCCTCCCACAGAACAGGGGGCAGCTCTGCAAAACAAGCGCCTACATGTGGGTTGAAAGATCTGGTCCGTGATTTCTCACAAGAGAACGCCCGTCCACATCGCACTCTCCACTACTCTGGATTACAATCTCACTTGTCGTTATGATGAGCTTGTAATCTGTGACACATATATCCATATTATAAAACTCATGGCCAACTCTTAAGATAATATCTCGGTTTCTATAAGTAAGCTCACTTCTAGTGGCCTAAACAGAGGTCCCAAACTTTTTACAAGCTACGAATTGAAAAAGTAAATTTGGCATTGTGCTAACTATATTATAATATCTATCAAATTATCAATCATCATAAGAAGGATATGCATCACGTTTTGGGCCTCTGGTTTTTCCAATTTTTTGGGAAAATATTTGTTCATAGATGTGTATGTTGAAACTTATGTTTCCGTGTCATTCTCTCAGCTTGATGTTAACCGTTGGGCAGAGCAACCACTGGGCACGGTTCCCTCTAGAGGTGTGGAGACCTTATTTTGAGATTCGAAAAAAACATTATGCACTATTTTTTGTGTTTAATATGACAAACTTCCACCCTTTCACCTCAGGCCCCTCCCCTCAGCCCAGTCGTTCCACCTCCATCTCAGGATTGGCCGGAGGCAGAGTGATGCGAGCACTGGTGCCCCACCCTCCCTCTGCAAACTCCACCCTCCTCCCATTCTCCCGAGAAGAAACCATCACCCTACTCATTAAAGAGCCGAGGAACGGCTGGCTGTTCGGCTGCTCTGACAGCTCTGGACGGTGAGAGAGGTTTCACACCTTAATCCACACCATGTCTACTTTTATCCGGATACATATGAATACAGCGTTATCAAAATGATCTGTCCACAATACATTAGCATTTTTCAAGCTTTTCCAAAAGTTTCTCGTCAACACTGAAATGTCAGAAAATGATCAAATCATCTGTGCATGTGTAAAACATAATAATAAAAGCTCACTGAGATGATACTGAGAGACCAGACATAATAAAGTTCTCATGCTATTCTTCTGGCATTATTATTTTATTAGCAAAATATCTCACCAAGTGACTCACAATGGTTGTTGCCGTCATTTTTGCACAGGCATTATTGGGAGTAAATACGTCGGACTCAGAAAGTAACATTTATTTTTAGCAACACTATGAAAGTGAATAACTCTTAGCAGGCATATACTGGTAGTATTTAGATATCTATCAGTACAATATGCATCACATGCCTAAACATGCGCTATTTTAAAATGCTTCTGTTTTTACAGCCCACAACTGCAACATGAACATGGCATTTTTTAATTTTATCCACACAGGAAAGCGTCATCTAAAAGCTCAGTTTTCACAAGACAAAAATGCTGTCTCAGTGTGGATGGAAGGCCAATACATAGAGAAAAAGATGCATTTTCAAATGATCCTGACCTTATGGTGTAGTATAAAGTTAGCCTTAGACTAGGCTTTTACCCATAAGTCCTAAATATCACCTTCATGTCCCTCATTCGAAATGAGAGTTCTTTCAGTAATGCCGGAACCTACACATACGCACTCAGATGGCCACCTATATTTTGCCCTTCTTCTTCTTGGTCAATTGGCATTATCACGGCACGGTGCTTGGTTCCCTGCTGCTGTCTACGGCTAGCCCATGTTTGGCTTTTTTCTAACCACCTGTACTCATTCCCCCCTGAGTGTCAAGGTATGTCCGATGGACCGCATCATTTTCCCAACACTCTGCGCTCAGTCTCATGCATCTTGTGACCTCTTTTCTCGTGTCTTTCAGCTATCCCTCTCTTTCATGACGCTAGCAGTCCAGTTATGCAGTAACCTCCCGATCCGACCAACCTGGAGCAGAAAGCCACAAACAGCTCCGTCTTTTAACCTCCTCCCCGCCACTTCTTCAGCTCCGTAACACGAGTCCCGCAAATTCCCGGCCGGTCACTCCCACCCCTTCGGAAAACAGAGTAAGACCTGTTCAAATCAACATAAGCAGCAGTAACAAAGAATAATATTTCCCCAACAAAATGAAAAAAATACTGGTCATTATTACTTACTCTCACTCTGTCTGTTTCTCCTTTTCTTCTGCTGATACACAAGAAGACATATGCAGAATTTGGGTACCAAAACCGTGAGTCAAAGTAGCCTTGACATTCCCCAAGTAGTTTTGTTCCGTTCTTCCATGCTATGGAAGTCAATGGCTACCGTCAGCTGTTTGGCTACCAACATTTTTCAAAATATCTTTTTTTGTGCTCAACACAAGAAAGAAAACGCCACAATGCCGGAACTACAGAGGCTGAGTATCATATGTTAGAATTTACTTTTGGGTGAACTATCCTGTAGCAACCACATTTAGTTCAGAATGTGATATATATATATATATATATTCAAATTACAACTTTTTTTATTAAAAATGCTGATGGGTAAAATAAAAGAAAAATCCACTTTATCCATTTGCAAGTCTGTGAAAAGTGATCTATATGACAGGTTGTTGAAGGTATTGTCAATTTCAGCCAAAAAGGAAAAAATGTCTTGATGAAAGATTATAAAGGCAAACATTTTTGTCTTTGCATTGCAGCGCACCATTTTTTGTGTATCGCTCACATTCAGAGAAAGAACATGTATTAGGAAAGGAAATAGGGTCCATTTTGATTCATGCTGACTTTTATAACTGAAGAAAAGTGATCACTTTCTGTTTATTTAATCAAATAACAAATTAATATTACATGCAAAGAAAAAAAAAATTACATGCTGCAACTGTAATGGTAGTAATCCTTTGAGTGTGTTTTACATTCTGATGTGGTTTGTGATTTTTTTTTTTTTTTTGGAATATTTGCTGATGCTCAGAATATTTTAAATCCCTGGAGAGATTCCTGACTGTATGAATGTAAATGTGCAGATGAGATGAGACTGTTGACGTGGATTTTAAGTGTTAGTTCTTACTGTGGCCCAGCATGGGCACCTGTGGGCAGTGCTGTTCCCACCACACCTCATCCTGCATTTTGGTGGCTGCAAGGGGCGGCCTTGGCTGCTGACGATGTGTGTGTGTGTGTGTGGTGTGTTGTGTGTTGTTGTGTGTGGTTTTTGATGGTTTGTGCATGGTGCCTGCTTTGATGTGCTCCGCTGAATACACAACAGGGCTACAATTATATATAACCCTATTGCTTGCTGTTGCATTTGTTGTGGTGTGCCGTGGCTATATATATTTGTATATATAATTGTTTTATTGAAATACTGGATAATTTTAAAAAGAGAAGCACCTGTAATATCATAATACATTGACTTAATTCTTTTTTTTTTCATCTGTGTTAACTAAAATAATATAATCTTTAGTAAATTTAATATTTTGTCCAACATAGTAATACATGATAATGTTTTGCATAGTAGAATCCACCTAGATTTTCAGTAGTTATAAAATACGAGGCTGGTTTGATTGATGTTCTCTTGTGAGAATAGTACATTTTCGTATTAGTTTAAATGATTTAGCATCAGATGCCAAATTTAAATCGCACTGCCTAATTTTCATGTGACTTTTATACATGTACTGTATATAATGTAATATACATCCATAATGCTGGGGGCCACAAAATACAAGCTAATGGGCTGAATAAGGCTCCAAAATGAGGTACCAAAAGGGAGGGGGGGGGGATTTATGATCATAATTCTTTCGAAGAATTTATGATTTTAACGCTCTAACGAACCCTTTTCCACTGTAAAAAACCTTTTGTGCAGTCGAAAGATTCCATGGATGTTAAAGGTTAATCATAGAACCATCAATGCCACTAAAGAACCTTTATTTTTAAGAGTGTAGGAGCAGTTAAGCAGTTAGTGTCAGTATAGTTCTCTAGATTCAGTATCAGTCTCCAGGAGAAAACATCACATTCGTCTGGTTTTGAAACAGTTCTAAAAAAATCATCAGTGCTAAATAACTTTTTTTTTTTTTTTTTACAGAGACAAGATAGCTATGATTCTCGACCACAACTTTTTCCAAGGTTGGTAGAAACATATTTCATATCCATTAACCCCTACTTGAGTTGCTTTTTTGTTTTCTCAGACACTAATATAATATCTATGTGGTAGATATTTGTGTTTAACATGATCTTTTTTTTTCTCCCTCTTTTTACAGAGGCACAAATCCATTTGCTACTGTGAAGCTGAAACCCACCAAAACCAATGACAGATCAGCTCCACGCATATGAATAATATTTCTTCACCGGCTAATCAGTGCTGCACATTTTACTGTACATTGCTCAGCCGTTTTCAAAAACATTAATTTTCCAGTGTAATCAGTACGAAGCATCACATTTAAGACTCAATGCAACTCAAGAATGATCAACGCTAGTCTTTAAAAGTTCATTAAAGCAGGTAGTTAAGATAATTTATCTTTACCTTCAGGCCGTTGGAGGGGCTGCGGCACCAAACAATTAATAACACTATATATAATGGCCTCATAAATATCTGGGCACATAAGTCACACTTAAAATTGATGAATTTCATGATGTGGCATATTCAAACAAACACTGTGGTTTTAGTAGATGTGTGAAGTCAGTTCTTCTCAAGTTCACACAGGTGTTCTATTAAATCACATTAACTATGGACATGTTGAAACTAATATCTTATGAAACCTGACAAACTTATTTTTGTGAAATGTTTGTCTTGAAACGTGTCAAATGTCCACTTTGGTTTGATAATTTGTCATATAATGGAATCATATTTTTAAATGTGGCTTACATGTCCAAATATTTGGTCATTTCTGTGTATTCTAAAACATGACAACACTTCCTGGCTCTCTTGTCCTGTGTCCTCCAGTCCACTATAAAGAGCATCAGGGTTTGTGTGCTGGAGTTGTGTTGACTAAGCAGGAAAAGTAAATGCAGGTCAGCTCAAGTGCTTTTAAGTGCTGATATAAGTGTGTCTTTTTCATCTTTACATTTTTAAATAATTGTATATGATATGCATTATGTAAGCAAAACACTTCTTAAAGCATCACGTGTCCTCCAAATGCATTTTATAAATGTATACCGTCATATTTGCTGCCATTGGGGCTGGTTTAACTACAGTTCTGTGTGGTCTGAGTCTGGGACCCCCTAGCATCTGTGATAAGTGACTATCGGTCTCTCTCCCACTCTGTACTTGAACTTTGTCTCTCGGCTCAGTTAATTCATCTGACGTGTCCAATTATAAGCTGCCCTTAAATTGGCTGTTCTGTCTGCTTAAGTGCCTGTAAAGTGAATGTTCATTTTAACCTCGACAGTAATTGGTGTGACCTTCTCCTGAGGTGTCAAGCCCATTAGTACAAACCCATTTGTAGGGATGTTTTGTATTTCATCAGGAAGGTTTTTTTTCTTGCTTAATTGATGCTGAATAATCCAAACAGAAATATGTGCCTATAAAACAAATCCCCAGTGATTACAGGAAAAGATAAAGTCTATCCTGTAAATATCCCAAACTAATTCTTTACATCTTGATCTGTTTAACAAATAAAATGTAAAGTCGATTCAGTGTCTCTGAATGGGTCATTTATTAAGTGTTTGAGTGGTCTGTTGTTAGGGAGTAACTAATTAAAAGTAGCAATGCCACTAACTTTTTCACATCCCATTTTATTTTAATTCGATTGAATTTTCTGTAAGAAATATATATATTATATATATATATCTATATATATATATTATCTATATATTAATCTATTATATATATATGTAATGTGTGTTGTGTGTCCGATGTCAGAATTGTGCAGCATTCAGATTTAATTGAAATTACTTTTAAATCCTAATTAAATTCCTGAATTAGAATGAGATAGAAAACTGGACAAAGAATTTACATTCAAATTTTGGACGAAGATGAATTAAATAAAAAATGAATGAAATTAAAGAAATTCATAGAACTCTCATTACCGATATATAGATACTGTAGATAGTACAATAGAGAAGAGAGATGATAGATAAATTTCACTGAATTACAATTTATTAAATTCCTCTTAATCCTGCCATTCAAATGCATTCCAACTTCCTGGGGTGGGCGAATTTCCATTTAAATACCCACCCATGAATTAAAAGAGAAAGTTATTCCTGTAATTCAAAATTTTGCAACCCTGTCAGGACATACCATAACTTCCACCTAAGATAAAAAAACAAGAGAGAGAACACAAATAGATTTCTTACACCCTGGAAATTAGGAGGAATTGGAAAAAAAAAAAACAAGAAAAAAAAAAAAAAAAAAAACAAAAAAAAAAAAAAAAAGAAAAAACTTCAGGCATTGTCCCTTTATTTTGGTTTCTTTTCACAACTTGCTCTTTCTTCTTTTGGTGTGTTTCACAACGGCTTATAACCGGAGAGATGGAGAGAGTTTGGAGGGGAGGAGAGGAACGAAAGATCAATGCGAGAGATACAAGGAAGATAAAGACAGACGAAGAATAGTGGACGATGGAGACTGCATTGTTTTCTTTTCTAATATATCTACATATTGCCGGCATGAGGTTTTGTCCTGTTAAAGGTCTCTTGATCTATACACTAGCAGAAACACTCACTTTTGTATAAAAAGGAAAATAAATAGCATGAAGGTCAGTTTGTGTGTCTGTGTGTAGGGAGGTGTTAATGACTGGTGTGTACAAGCGTGTGAGGGTGTGTGTAAGTGAGTGTGTGTGTGTGTGTGTGTGTGTGTCTGTGCTTCAGGGGCGTTACGCTGAGGTCGAGGTCAAAGGGTCATAAGGTATGAACAGGCCAAGTATTTGAGTCACTTATTCACGAACCAGAGCAGTAAACTCTGAAACAGGAAGAGAAAGAGATTATTGGCATTTTTTGCATAATATGGATTAGTATAAGCATCATATTCATAAGGGCTCCAGACTGCAACTAAAATGTTGTAAGTGCAATAAATAAATAAATAAATGCCACAATAATTTAAAATGTAATCAGTTTTGAAAACTTTGTGTGCATCCATATACAGTTTTGTGAGATATCACAAAATAAGAATAAAGGTGTCTGATTCAAATGACTCTAATGAAAAAGTTATTTTTAATCAGTCATTCTAAAAGACTCATACTAGTACTTTTTTATATTTTAAAAAGAAAGTGTTTTCATATCTTATCACTTATCAAAGTCAGGGCTCCCATGGTGCCCCCTCAAAAAAATAAAAATAAAATAGATGCATGACGCCCCTGGTGTTATGACGTATTACTTTCATTTTACCTTCTGCTCCAATCTTTCCATCTCCATCTTTGTCCGCAGCCTGCAGGAATGCTTTGGTCTCCTTATCGGTCAGGTCTCTCCCATCTGTAGCAAAATGCTTCAAAACAAACCTGCACAGAGGAAACAAAGAGAGTCTAACACCTTTCAAATGTACTGTGTGCTCGCCCTTAACATTGAGTTTCATTACAAATCTTACTGGTAACAAGCTGGTTTGCTTGTAGTGTAGAAATGGTGTAATCTTACTTAAGTTCCTCTTCCTCTATAAAGCCGCTATTGTCTGCATCTAGGACATAGAAAGCCTTCTTCACATCGTCAGCTGACTTTGCCTTCAGTCCGACCATCTCAAAAAACCTCTTGTGGTCGAATGAGTCGACAGCTACAAGAAGGTCACAAAAAGAGAGAGAATGAATGACGTTTTGGCCAGAAACTAGGACGAGTTTACAGGAAAAAGGGAATTCTGCCATCATTTTGTTGAACGCAAAAGGTGAATTTTCTCTTGATATAATGAAAGTAAATAGAGTTTGGGACTGTCAAGCTTCAAACAGAACAAAACAAGCACCATAAATGCATCATAAATATGGTCCGTACTATTTGTGCACTACGTGTTTTGAAGTCATATAATAGTAAACAGACTGAATAAACAGACTTAAGGTTTGGATCCCTTATTGCTTGAAGTGCATGAGTCATGTGAAACACTTTTATAGTGCTTCTTTGTCATTTTTGAGTTGAATGGCCCCAGTCCCCATAACTTTCATTATAATAAAAAGAACCAGGATATTAAACTACAATTTTGGCTTCCAACAATTGTAAAAACAAGATAACAAAGATAAAACAATTATTGGGCTGTGTGACGAGAGGGGCGGGTCCCCACTCACCGGTCTCGAGTCCCACGGAGGAGCTCCGGAAGGATAAAAGGAGGAGTGACAACAGTGTTGGAGGAGAGAGGACCAGGCCTGGATTTTATTTTGTGTTTTGGTACTGTTTGTGTTTTGTGTTTATTTTATTATTAAAGTTTTGTTTGAATGTTCGCTGGTTCCCGCCTCCTTCTTCCCGAACTACGAACTTTGTTACATTGGTGCCGAAACACGGGAAGAAGGAGGCGGGAGCCGGCGAACATTTAAACACTTTAATAAAATAAACAAACACAAGTAAAGTAAAGCGCCAGCCCCTCGTGGACGACTGCCACACACGAAATAAAATCCAGTCCTGGTCCTCTCTCCTCCACACTGTCCGTCACTCCTCCTTTTATACTTTCCGGATCTCCACCGTGGGACTTGAGACCGTTGATTGCGCCGGTGTCTCGTATTAATTTTCTCCCACCGTATCCCAAGGCTCCCGCCCCGCCCCTCTCGTCAACATGCTGCTTTCCATTTTGCAATATGCCATCGTTTGTCATTTACATTATAAATCCAGCTAAGGTGGTTTTTAGTTTGCCCTTCCCTAAATGTTTAGTAGTTTTCAGCATGTTAATAAATGAAAAAAAATGTTTTAATTTTATATGATGCCATTGTGCCGTGTATATATACAGTTGGGTACGGAAAGTATTCAGACCCCTTAATTTTTTCACTCTTTTTTATATTGCAGCCATATGCTTAAATCATTTAAGTTAATATTTTTTCCTCATTAATGTACACACATCACCCCATATTGACAGAAAAACACAGAATTGTTGACATTTTTGCAGATTTATTAAAAAAGAAAAACTGAAATATCACATGGTCCTAAGTATTCAGACCCTTTGCTGTGACACTTATTTATTTAACTCAGGTGCTGTCCATTTCTACTGATCATCCTTGAGATGGTTCTACAACATCATTTGAGTCCAGCTGTGTTTGATTAAACCGATTGGACTTGATTAGGAAAGCCACACACCTGTCTATCTAAGACCTTACAGCTCACAGTGCATGTCAGAGCAAATGAGAATCATTAGTTCAAAGGAACTGCCTGAAGAGCTCAGATACAGATTTGTGGCAAGGCACAGATCTGGCCAATGTTAAAAAAAAAATTCTGCTGCACTTAAGGTTCCTAAGAGCACAGTGGCCTCCATAATCTTTAAATGGAAGACGTTTGGGACGACCAGAACCCTTCCTAGAGCTGGCTGTCCGGCCAAACTGAGCTGTTGGGGGAGAAGAGCCTTGGTGAGAGATTTAAAGAAGAACCCAAAGATCACTGTGGCTGAGCTCCATAGATGCAGTCAGGAGATGGGAGAAAGTTGTAGAAAGTCAACATCACTGGGGGGGGGGGGCAGCCCTCCACCAGTCGGGGCTTTATGGGAGAGTGGCCCGACGGAAGCCTCTCCTCAGTCAAAGACACATGAAAGCCCGCATGGAGTATGCTAAAAAACACCTGAAGGACTCCAATATGGTGAGAAATAAGATTCTCTGGTCCGATGAGACCAAGATATAACTTTTTTTGGCCTTAATCTAGCGGTATGTGGGAGAAAACCAGCACTGCTCATCACCTGTCCACTACGTCCCACATGGAATCATGGTGGTTTCAGCATCATGCTGTGTGGGTGTTTTTCAGCTGCAGGGACAGGACGACGGGTTGCAATTGAGGGAAAGATGAATGCGGCCAAGTACAGGATATCCTGGACGAAAACCTTCTCCAGAGTGCTCAGGACCTCAGACTGGGCCGAAGGTTTACCCTCCAACAAGACAATGACTCTAAGCACACAGCTAAAATAATGAAGTAGTGGCTTCACAACAACTCTGTGACTTTTTTCTTGAATGGCCCAGCCAGAGCCCTGTTTTAAACCCAATTGAGCATCTCTGGAGATACCTAAAAATGGCTGTCCACCAACGTTTACCATCCACCCTGACAGAACTGGAGAGGATCTTCAAGGAGGAATGGCAGAGGATCCCCAAATCCATGTGTGAAAAACTTGTTGCACCTTTCCCAAAAATACTCATGGCTGTATTAGATCAAAAAGGAGCTTCTACTAAATACTGAGCAAAGGGTCCTGAATAATAGGGACCATGTGGTATTTCAGTTTTTCTTTTTTAATAAATCGTTTGTCAACAATTCTGTGTTTTTCTGTTTATATGGGGTGCTGTGTGTACATTAATAAGGGGAAAAAAATAACTTAAAGATTTTAGCAAATGGCTGCAATTAACACAGAGTGAAAAATTTAAGGGTCTGAATACTTTTCCCGTACCCACTGTATATATAGTGCTGCTTGAAAGTTTGTGAACCCTTTAGAATTTTCTATATTTCTGCATAAGTATGACCCAAAACATCATCAGATTTTTTTCACAAGTCCTGAAAGTAGACAAAGAGAACCCCGTCAAACAAATGTTTTCTTTGTAATTTATTTATTGAGAAAAATTATCCAGTGTTACATATCTGTACAGTGCAAAAGTATGTGAATCTTTGCTTTCAGTATCTGGTCTGACCCCCTTTTGCAGCAATAACTGCATGTAAATGTTTCTTGTAACTGCTGATCGGCTTGTAGGAATTCTAGCCCCTTCCTCAGTACAGAACCACTTCAACTCTGTTATGTTAGTGGGTTTCCTCCTATGAACTGCTTGCTTCATGTCCTTCTACAAAATTTCAATTGGATTAAGGTCCGGAGTTTGACTTGACCATTACAAAACATTTGTTTTGTTCTTCTTTAACCATTCTTTGGGAGAACGACTTGTGTTCTTGGGGTTGTTGTCTTGCTGCATGGCCCACTTTCTCTTGAGATTCAGTTCATGGACAGATGCCCTGACAGTTTCCTTTAGAATTTGCTGGTATAATTCAGAATTCATTGTTCCATCAATGATGGCAGGCTGTCCTGGCCCAGATGCAGAAAACCATGATACTACCACCACCATTTTTCACAGATGGGATAAGGTTGTTATGCTGGAATGCAGTGTTTTCTTTCACCAAACATAACCCTGCTCATTTAAACCAAAATGTTCTATTTAGGTCTCATCCATCCACAAAACATTTCTCCAATAGCCCTCTGGCTTGTCCACATGATCTTTAGCAAACTGCTGACGGGCAGCAATGTTCTTTTTGGACAGCAGTGACTTTCTCCTTGCAACTCTACCATGCACACCATGGGTGTTCAGTATTCTCCTGATGGTGGACTCATGAACATTAGCCAATGTGAGAAAGGCCTTTAGTTGCTTAGAAGTTACCCTGGGTTCCTTTGCGTCCTTGTGGACTATTACACATCTTGCTTTTGAAGTGATCTTTGTTTGGTGGACCACTTCTGGGGAGGGTAACAATGGTCTTGAATTTCCTCCATTTGTACACAATCTGTATGACTGTTGATATGTGGAGTCCAAACTCTTAAGAGACGGTTTTGTAACCTTTTCCAACCTGATGAGCAACAACAACTCTTTTTCTGAGGTCCTCAGAGATCTCCTTTGTTTGTGCCACGATTCACTTCCACAAACATGGTCAGACTTTGATAGATCCCTGTTCTTTAAATAAAACAGGGCAGGCAATGACACCTGACAGTCATTTCACTGAATGAAAACACCTCTGAACAGATGGACTCTTAATTTCACTTTCAAATTAACTGTTGATCCTAGAGATTCACATACTTTTGCACCGCACAGAGATGTAACTCTGGATAATTTGTCTCATAAAATCTGACAAGGAAATATTTTTTGTCTCATTTGTTTGATTGGGTTCTCTTTGTCTACTTTCAGGACTTGTGTGAAAATCTGATGATCTTTTGGCTCATGTTTATGCAGAAATATAGAAAATTCTAAAGGGTTCACAAACTTTCAAGCAGCACTGTATATATGTGACCCTGGACCACAAAACCAGTCTTAAGATTCAATTTTTTTAAATTGTGATTTATACATCAATGAATAAATAAACATTCCATTGATGTATGGTTTGTTAGGATAGGACAATATTTGGCAGAGATACAACTATTTGAAAATCTGTAATCTGAGGGTGCAAAAAAAAAATCTAATATTGAGAAAATCGCCTTTAAGTTGTCCAAATGAAGTTCTTTAGCAATGCATATTACTAATCAAAAATGTAGTTTTGATATATTTACAGTAGGAAATTTGCAAAATATCTTCATGGAACATGATCTTTCCTTAATATCCTAATGATTTTTGGCATAAAAGAAAAATCAATAATTTTGACCCAATGTATTTTTGGCTATTGCTACAAATATACTCCAGCGACTTAAGACTGGTTTTGTGGTCCAGGGTCACACACACACACACATATATAAAGGAAATCCATGTTTGAGACACTGCAAAAGACGTGAAATGTGATTGCAATTGTGGCAAAGAAATCCATCTAGAGCAAAAAAAAAAAAAAAACCCATACAAAGGGAAAAAACAGCGCAGCTGAATGAAAAATGCTTTCTGTGTGAAAAGCCTCTAAAAAAGAGGTGGTTTTACAAAAATGTACACTTATATTTATATCAGTTATAAAGATTGTGATTACTCTTTCTGCATATTATTTGTTTTTCAGTTTTTCAAACCATATTTTAGAGTAAGAGAACTCAAGATGGCACGTCACAATCACCTTTAAATACATCCAGGGCTTTCTTAATGTCATCAGGGTTGAGGATGCTGTTCATCGCCATTTCTACAACTGCAAAAAGAGATGCAGACAGAGAAAGAGAAAGGAAAATCAGCATTGATATACTGTATAGTAAAAAAGCAATGCAACGTGAAACTATGCCGCTGACTAGCACAAGACCATAAAGAGAAATAACTGATAAAAGGCCTTCAAGAATTCATAAATGATGAACTAGTGTCGAGGGGTGAGAGGATGCCTAACACCTGACGTGTGTGTGTGTATGTGATTCTTTTAAACCACACAACTCCGGTCCAACTCCAGATCAGAGGGGAAAACATCTTGAAGGCTTCTATATCTCACTCTATGACTCACAGGTTTAGACTTTGATAGTAAGCTAATAGACTGTACTGCTCAGTTTTTCAAGGTTCTTAAAGGGACAGTTCACCCAAAAATGGACATTATGTCATCTCATAACCAATTGTATATGTGCAAATTCAAATCATTAAGATTCAAAATCAATAAGATTTGAGTGAATCATTCAAGTCATATTTGGTACTGTTAAGATTCATTTTTAGGTGTTTTTGTCATGTTTGAAGATTGACTACCTTTGGTCACCATTTACTTTCATTGTACTGTATGGAAAAGAGCAAAGTGAACCTCCTGCTAGTGCTATTTTGTTATCACTGATATACTATTACAGTTTCATTGAATGTTTCATGAATTACATTTGATATACTTTACTTAAACTGTAATTTAAGTTGTAGTAATTTTGTTTGGGTTTTGTCATTTGTAAAAAAAAAACTATGATTATATAGTATTTATTATGTTTTTATTATTAATTTTGTTTTTTTTTAGTCTTTAGTTATTTTTTTACTTTTACTAAACATGCCCATTGCAAGAATACAATAATATAATTTTTTTAATCTATATTAAATACATTAAATTAAATTACTTATATATGAATAATTATTTACATTTAGTTGTCATTGCAACTAACAAAATGTTTTTTTTAATAGTTTTACTTAATTTTTATTTAGATGGGGTTTACTTTAAGTTTATTACAAATAAAACCCTCCTTTGTGGTCTACAGAAAAAAGAAAGCCAGTAGTGGTTTGGAGAGACATGAGGCTGAGTAAATGATGACAGAATTTTTATTTTTGGTTGAACTATCCCTTTTAGACAGATGATAAGTTATGGTCAGACTTGTGTAATCCTTCTTCTTAAAAACTTTTCCTAAATGGTTTTTAGCAATCTTCTCTGCTTCCTTCTACTGGTTTACTTCAACTGATTGATAGTACTTCACCTGCCCCCAGTTAAAAACTCCTCATTGTCCTTTTCCCCATACCTTGCAGTATGGGTAATGTGCAGGTGCACAGAGAAAGTACAGACTGTATTTTTTCCTTTCAGCTGGCTCCTCGTTTCATTGATCTGGACCAGGTGGAGGTCTGATGGACAAAAACGAGCTTCAGCTCTGCTGACTGGAATGCAGCGCAGCTGCTGACTTTCCTCAATGACGTTTGGCACAGCGAGATCTGCTCAACGAATGTGAAGGTTTAATGTGGACGCCAGCTGAGCTGGCAAAGCCAAACATGCAGCACAACTGTTTTCAACATTGTAATAATAAGAAATGTTTCTTGAGCAGCAAATCAGCATATTAGAATGATTTCTGAAGAATCACGTGACACTGAAGACATTTAGTTATGGCTGCTGAAAATTCAGCTTTGACTTCATAGGAATTTTATAAATGTATTAAAAATATGTTTTTAAATTGTAATAAAATCATATAACGTTTTATTACTGTTTTTACTGTATTTTTGGGCAACACAAATGCAGAATTGATGAGCATTAGACGCTTTCAAAAAACGATCCAAAACTTTTGAACGAAAGTGTATGTATGTACAGTATGCATAGCGCCTCCACATTGTGCTCTGAGTGGGTTTGATTACATAGGCCTAACACTGGTGGGCTTTGTGCGGTGCTTATCAACCTACTCTAGCTCTGCTTGGACCAATCCAGAACCTGAGATCCAGATGAATAGAAAGATTACATGTGTCATTTACTATAGATGACACTTTTATACAAAGCTACTTACCCTCCTCATATAAAAAGTGAAAAGAGTGACGTGAGGCCAAGTATGGTGACCCATACTTGGAATTAGTGCTCTGCAATTAACCCATCCAAAGTGCACACACACAGCAGTGAACACACACCCAGAGCAGTGGGCAGCCATTTTTTTGCTGCTGCGCCCGGGGAGCAGTTGGGGGTTCGGTGACTCAGGGCACCTCAGTCGTGGTATTGAAGGTGGAGAGAGAGCTGTACATTCACTCCCCCCACCTACAATCCCTGCCGGTACGAGACTCGAACCCGCAACCTTTGGGTTACGAGTCCGACTCTCTAATCATTAGGCCATGACTTCCCCCCCTCGCTGATACAACCAGGGATATAAAATAACTTGTTCCCTACAATGCTGATACTTTATTGATCACTTTCTCAGGGTCTGAACCACAACCTTTCAGTTATCCTCCAAGATCTTTAGTCAATAGGCTTCCATGCCTCTTAAATATCTATCTATCTATCTATCTATCTATCTATCTATCTATCTATCTCTTCATCTGTCTGTCAATCTCAAGAAAGCCTAAAAAAAGAACCTCCAAACATCCTTAAGGTTTTTAAAAACTTTTTTCCCCCAAAATTTTTCAAACAAGGCTATCAAGTCACGATTCAGAGTCAAATTGCAAATCAGTATCCTGTTTGCTACCTTAATTGAAATTAAAATGGAATTTAAAACGCGTTCTCTATTAAATTCAGAATGCAAAATCCACACACATACAGCACAGTACTACACAGACATAAGCGCAGGTAAGTAAGTAAAGATGCAGGGGCTGTAACGTTACTGTACTGAGTCAAAGACTATAGAATACAAGGACTTTGATTGAGTATCCGAAACGTCACAGACCACGAAGCTTGAATGTTTTTCATACTTTGTTGCAAGAACGGACTGACTTTGACTCCATGTGCATAAAACCCAGCAGATTAAATTACTTTCTGCAAACTGAGCAGAATGTTAAACCTGTTCCTTTCTCCTACAGAAATGCTTTGCTCACTCTTATAAGCCTGACAGAGACTGTCTGTGAGAACTGCCATTAGGCAGTTTAAAGAACAGTATTCAGAAATACGTTGAAATAAATATATAAATAGTCAAACGCTTATATCAAATTACAATAAATAAGTAAATTAAGAACGATTTCCCTCTGAAATGTGATAATTTTTACTAACCTTTAGTAGCAAACGAGACAGAAGAGTTGGGTTTTTACTCAATAAGTCCACTTGAAGATGTGCTATAGTCCTCATGGCAACTCTCAACTGCCATTCTGAATTAAAAAAATGCATCTTAATTCCCTTCAGTCAACACATTATAAGTGGTACACAGGTGCGCATGCGCGACCAGAATAAAAAATGCGCTGTGTAAATATGTTCAGACCCTACCGATTGTTGACAGCTGTTAATGTACAATCACTGTTTTATATCGACTAACTTTAATACTGTATAAGATTTCCACTCAAACTGAAAGCATAAATCTAGGCGATGCACTGCCAGTTTCAGAGCAAAATGCAAAACTGTGACATTTCATTCGTTAACGCGCTTCACTCAACCCGCCAAAATAAAAGCTGGCTGATTTTCGGTTAGAAAATGATGAAAATTCATTTTAAAAAGTTGATATTAGCATTGTATTTTTAAAGGGGTCATATGATGTTGCTAAAAAGAACATTATTTTGTGTATTTGGTGTAATGAAATGTGTATGCGGTTTAAGGTTAAAAAAACCTCATTATTTTCCACATTTTTGTACATTATTGTTTCTCCTCTATGCCAGCCTTTCTGAAACGGGTCGATGTTTACAAAGCTCATCGGTCTGAAAAGCGCGGTGTGCTGTGATTGGCCAGCTATCCAGTGCGTTGTTTTTGGCCGAATACCTCAAGCGTGTGACGAATGTTACGCCCCTTACCATACTGTGAAGCCCGGGATTCTCCGAGCGGAGACGATTCAAAAACATTAAAACCCATTATGAACTAGGCATTTGTTGCATCCAGTGGACATAATTACGGATTATAATGACTTAACCTGTCTTTTTAACACGTTCTTTGCATCGCGCCGCGAAACATAAAACCATGCCTGCATTTGTGATCGGAGAAATGATAATCAACTAGTGCTACTCTACACTGCTCAAAAAAACTCACGTTTAAATCGTCAGTGGCAAATCTTTTAAATATAAAAAAGTAAAAAACAAAACGGGGTTTAAAACCAGTCTGTGAGTCAGAACAGTCCTCATGTAGTCTACTCTTCCAGGATCAGGAAACAGTCCTCCATAGAATGTGCAGCACACATCTGAATATTTTGTTCTGGAACAGTGTTGTAAATACACTTAACCACTGATTTCTAGTCCTGTCCATTTTTGAAGACCAAACAATTTTTTCGCTTACAACGAACCAGCATCCCACCCCGCGCCTTAAAGTTAGCGAGACCTTATGCCTATAGTGAAGATCGCGAAGGAGCGTCCGGCGGTCTTGTGGCAACCACATGTGACGACCCCCGGGCTGGACTTCGCTTCGTCCACGTTGAAAGCCGATCTGGCGATCCACAGCACTGAGTTGATGTATTTCCTCAGCGACCAGCACGGATCACATCCAGGCATGATGAAGCGGATATCGTCATCATTTGGAAGGCCAAACAAAGTAGTTTAGCTTTCACGACAAACACAGCGTCTTCACGACATGGCTGCAGCGTAAACAATACTACAGTGAGAATAAATGTTACGCCTTCTTTCTTTTCGTGAACATTTGAGCGGCGTTATGCAAATCTTCCCACATCATGACGTAGACATGTTGGGGCGTGTTAGAACGAGCCGTTTAGGTAGGCATGGTTAACTCTTAAATTTTATAAAGAATATCTATTTGGATTCAAGACTTTAGTCTTTGCAACTTTACAGTCGTCTTTATGCCCCAGAAGGGTGGGGGAGGGCAAGAGCTTGTAACAATTCAAAGAGAGAGGAAAAATTTAAATCGCATCATACGACCCCTTTAAGTGCACTATAAAATAACCGTATTTTTATTTTATACTCAATTTATTTTTAAATACAATAGCATTATCACACGGATTATTTTGTTTATTATTTTATTAAAATACAAATAAATAAACACAATAATACTATTATCACTATTAATAATTATTTTGTTTTTATAGTTATATTTAATGAGTCATATGTGCAGTGTGAGTACCAAACCAAATCTCTGTGCTCTCATGAGAACCAGACCGAAAAACTGTGCACCCCTGATTATAACACATTAAAGTAATAAAAAACATATAAAATACATGTACAGTTTAATACACACACACATGTAAATAATAAATAATATACAGTATATATAATATTCTTGTGACCCAAATTCAATGTGGGGGATCACACAAAGTTTTTGCTGACAGGCATAATGCTGTGAACACGGACCTCAGCCGAGGTGTCACCGTTTTTAATGCTTACTTGAGGTTACTTACTTGAGGGTACAATATTGCGATCTCAAAACTCTGGCAATTTGATAATAACTAGAATATCAAAATCAACTGCGGGCGGCAGATCCTTTTCTTATTTAGTGCCCAAACTCTGGAACAATTTACCTAGTGTTGTTCGTGAGGCAGACACACTCGATGTCAGTTTAAATCTAGATTAAAGACGCATCTCTTTAACCTGGTTTACACATAACACACTAACACATTTCTAATATTCAAATTTGTTAAAGGATCTTTAGGCTGCATTAATTAGGACAACCGGAACTGGGAACACTTCCCATAACACCCGATGTACTTGCTACATGGTTAGAAGAATGGCATCTACGCTAATATCAGTCTGTTTCTCTCTTATTCCGAGGTAACCATTGCCACAAGATCCAGTCTGTATCCAGACCAGATGATGTGGATCAGCACTCGAAACCTGACGCCCGGAATGGCACGAGATCAGACATCTAGAATGAGCCCAAGACAATCTCCAATGAGGACTTGGTCTCCTAGACCAAGGTCCCCAACAACCGTGACGTGAGCCCCCTCCCGGCCTCTTTTGCTATTTCCAAACTAATTTTAAGTGGTATGAGGCTTTGAGCCATTGAAGCATTCTAATGCAGGTTATTAGTGCTGTTCTTAGAAAGAGAGCGAGAGGCCAGAGAACACAGAGAAAGAAAAAGAAGTGAGAGAGAGCTTTGTGTTAATTAGCATACCTCTTTGCGTCCCTCAACATGTGTTCTGCAGTCATGTCTCTAAACAGAAGCGCAGGTTATACCTTCCCTAGTGAGCAATGCTGTTTATCCGTTCTAAGTTGCTACACGATAGAGGCTAACTTCGTGCGATCAATTCGGTGCAGTGTCCTTTAGCAGCGGCTGAAACACCTTAGTGTCAAACTGCGTGACCATATGTGCAGGGCAGCACTGTGATTCGTAATTCCTGTGTGCTGTATAGGTACGGTAATGCGACTTTCCGTTATACAGTTAGACTTGATGAAGTGAATGTCATGTGGTCAAGATAGATGCCTGGAGACTACGTTCTTGCCGGTGCTTTCCTGAAAATAATTGCCCACACCTCAGAACGTTTCGTTCAGCCCATCACATTAAGCATTCAATCCCCGGAGTATAATCGGAGTTAAACGGATCGTAGTTGATCCGTAATACGTATGGATGAATCCCTACCGTTCGGCACGCACGTGATTCGTGGATTAATTTGCCAATTTACACGTACAAGCTATTTTAAACCACAAGAAGAAGAAACGAAATAGAGCTCAATTCGTTACTCACGCGCTGTGCTCGCACACAATCAAAGGGCGCACAAGCATAGAGACGTGTTTCAGACAGTGCGGAAATACCGAGTTGCGTATACATAAACTTAGCCTGTCAAAAACCCCTCATAGCATTGTCACTCTCTGTGCTTTAAAAAAAAAAATTTTCTTGCTTATCCGGAAAAAAAAATCCAATCTGTGTCTCAGAAAAAGACAATATAATGCGTTGAACCACTATAATGCTATTATAATACTACGTATATAATAGCCTAATAAATAAATAAATAGATATATATGTATATTAGGCTATTTATATATGTATATATGACTACTTACTTGAAAAATGTCCCAGTTCCCCTTTTTTGTTCTTACAGGGCTTTGCCACATCTGTTTTAAAAAATAAAATACTGTTCTGCTACAGGCCTGGATTAAAGTGTGCCTTTACAACTAATCAAATCACACTGTTTATATTGTTAATCTCTGTTTCTATCTATAAACCCCTTGTTCTCTTATATCTGATAAGTGATCCAAAAGTGAGTACACCCCTAAGTGAAATGTCCAAATTGGGCCTAATTGGCCATTTTTCTCCCCGTTCAGTGACTCATTATGGTACAAGTCTCAGGTGTACTGGGGAACGGTGGTGTTAATTGGGTGTTAATCGCTCTCACTCTCTCATAAGGTCACTGGAAGTTCAACATGGCCCATCATGCAAATAACTCTCTGAGATTTTGAAAAAAATATATAGGTATATTTTTTCTGCTACAGATATTCGTTAGGCGATAAGAAGAGGGCCAACCCTAGAAACGAGCTGGCAGGCACGCGTGCCAAGCCATCAGACGTTTTAACAGGACACGGTTCCCACTCAGACCCAGCGCCTCGCATGGTCTACCAAGAATTGAGTGCGGCCAGCACTGCTGCAGAGGTGAAGGGATGGGTCAACTTGCAGTGCTCAGTCTTGACCCATGACGCCGCAGACTTGCTCCTTAAATCGTTTGTCTGGCATGGCTTTCTCCCAAAGGAAGCCCTTCTAAAGATACGCACAAAAGCCCGCAAACAGTTTGTCTGAGAGACAAGCAGAACTAGGACATGATTACTGAACCAGGGTCCTGTGGGTCTTAATGAGAGCCAAGGATAGCTCTTAGTTGGTTAGATGGTGGTCAAACGTGTGTGAGGCACCCAGTGAGAGTACCATACCAAATGTGTCTTGGCACCTACTCAAGCATAGAGTGGTGGAATGTCATGTCTGGTTGCTAGTGCTGCTGGCACTGGGGAGCTACATTTCATTGAGGGAACCATGAATGCCAACTTGTACTGTGACATACTGAAGCAGAGCAGGATCCCCTCCCTTCGGAGAATGGGTCGCAGGGCAGTAACGACCCCAAACACACCTCCAAGAAGACCACTGCCTTGCTAAAGAAGCTGAAAGTAAAGGTGATGGATTGGCCAAGCATATCTCCAGACCTAAACCCTATTGAGCATACATCAAGGTCTCTAACATCCACCAGCTCATTGATGTCGTCATGGAGGAGTGGAAGAAGACTCCCTGGCACCTTGAATCTCTGTGAAGCGTCCATGCCCAAGAGGTTAAGCAGTGCTGGAATATTGGTGGCCGACACAAAATATGACTCCTAATGTGTACTCACTTTGTGGCCGAGCGTTTAGACTAATGCTGTGTGTGATTTTTTGAGGGACAATCAAATTTACGAACTGTATATACGAAGCTGCACTCACTACTTTACATTGTTGCAAAGTGTCATTTCTTCAGTGTTGTGACATGAAAAGATATAATACAATATTTGCAAAAATGTGAGGGATGTACTCACTTCTGTGAGATACTGTCATATAGATATAGATCTATAAATATATATTTAAACGTTTCAGAATTAGAAAGTTGCTTTGGGCAACTAAATTGAAGTTGAAGCACTAATTAACTACTATAGCACTAGAAATAAATAAAAGTAAAAACTGAACTACACTAAAACTGGAGATAAATAAATTAAACTTGCGACCAATTGAAAATAAAAAGAAACTGAGACATAAAAAATGTTAATCTTATTTCAAATATTCAAAATATAATAGTATACAAATATTAAAATATCACTGATACAAAATAGCTTATGATGCTGTGAAAGACACAATGACCTGCAATGTTTGTCACAAATATACAAGGAAAAAACTGTTAATTATTCCAATTATCATAGGGTAATAAAGGGTCTAAATTAAAAAATGCAAAAATACAGTTTAATTCTACTACTACTACTACGACGACGACTACACGATATAACTTTATTAAATTGCAGATTTTAACATGCCTTTCCTACTGGGACCGCAGAGCAGCCAGTGTACCCAAAAAATAATTAAATAAAGTTAATTAATTTAATTTATTTTTACCCAGGGAAAAATTAAAAATTAAGACCCTTCAATGCCCATTCAACCAGAAATACAAATCATATAAAAACTATGTGATACTGCATTTGCTAGTTCTATATCTCTGAGGGATGGTGCTACAAGCCCTCTAGAAGACATTTTCTTCTTTGTGTCTTTCATGTCTCACGCTGTTTGTTTCCCAGAAGGCACGTTCTTCTTGTAAGGCTTCCCCTTTCCTCCCACCTCAAAGTCTCCAATTCCCCTTCTTCAGGGCTAATTTTATCTCTCTCCTTGCGGCTCAGCGAAACCCAGAGGCCCTGGAGAATCATGTCTAATCCTGCAGTATCACTGGGCGTAACTGTCACCCCTCATGAGCCCCGCTGGCAGCAGGGCCAGGGAATGCCGAGATTGCCAGAGATGGAGATGAAAGAGAGCTGGAGAGAGAGGAATCGGCAATGACAGCCGCGGCTACAGCTGCCATGTGGAGAGCTGCCCTTAATGTCCTGATCTCAAATACATTTGACCTCTAGTCTCAGTCAAAACCTACAAACGGTTGCTTTTAACTCACTGTAGCACTTACAAACATACAGTACATTTGCAGGGCAACTACTGCAGAGTATTTAGTGAAGTGTCACGTCTCATAAGAGCATGTGTTGGGGAAGTTACTTTGAAACTGCAGCTCCCAATCTATGAGCCACTCATAAACTAAAGCAAAACAACTACATTTTTCAGTATCCAAATTTGTCATTCCAAACCTGTATGATTTCTTTTTTTTTCTATAGAACAGTCAAACGGGCCCAATGTTGTTTAGACCTAAGTGTTCTTCAAAATAAATGTATTCTGGTTTGAAACAACCTGAAGGTGAGTAAATGTGTTCATTTTAACCCAGTTTTCTTATTAAATATCTCTTCGAAAATTTAATTTCAATAGCAAAATATCAATAATTATTAAATATTATCTAATATGACCATTTACAATTAGAGGGAATTTATCTGGCACAAAAACATCACGGATCTCAATTAAGACTCAACTGGTGCTAGCAACACTATAGATTATTTGGTAACACACAGTACAACTTTAATAAATGTATTTGAAAGCACTGTAAGATGCTTTGGATGAAAACAAACGAATACATGTAAAATAAACGATTCCACTGAAAAATGTAGTTCTGTTGGTTAAAAATGCATAAATAAATAAATGCCATCTTCAGCTATAATAACAATTTACTGTAGTTACACTAAGGAAGTCATTCACTTATCTGCCTGTCTGTGTTGTTATTTTTATCTAAAACTAAAGAAAAAATTATTCAAATGATTTGTGGTAATTGAAATAAAACTGAAATAAAACACAATATAAATATTAGATTGAAAAACTTAAATGAATCAACTAACTGAAAACCAGTTTAGGTTGAAGTTCTAAAATGGCTAAAACTAAAAAACAAATCATCTTTTTTACACACAAAATCTTTTTTTTTTTTTTTTTTTTTACAGTGCACGGGGGTAATCTCAAATAAAATTATTGTTTCAGGTGCCACAAGAACAATTTTACACTGGGTGAGACTATGAAAGCGGAAATGGTGGACTCACGGGCAGTGCGCTGTGACTACTGACTGGGGAGCAGATTGACCTCTTGGCCGCCCATCCCTGACGAATTTGAAACACTCCCATAAGCCTCACTGAAGACACAATGAGGGGAGGAGAAGAAGTGCATGTCTTGAAGAAGAGGAGGGAGGGTTGGAGAGACTTCAAAGGCACTGAGTGCGTGAGAAAGTGAGAAAGAGAGTCCGGCGCTGAATAGAAGGAACAGAGCGTGTAGAAGAGTGAGATGCTTTTCAAACAGCTGAGCTGCTGCTTTGCAGAGCCCTGATCTCACTCTGACAGCCTCTGATGAGCTGCACACTGAGACGCCAACAGACCAGACCAAACCAGATCAGATCAGATAAGACAAGACCTGCCCATCTGAGCACAAACCGGCTTACTGATTAGCTAAGACTAGAGATGTCAAAAATACTTGTACATTGATTCCAAACAGCTACAAAAAGTGTAACAATACTAGTCTTTCTACAGTATTTGTATACTCTAAGGACAAGCTTTGTTTTAAAATACCTGGTAGTTTTATGGAGCCTGCTGCAGTCTATAATGTCATTAATATCATTCAGTCAACAATACTGACAAAAAAATGAGAAAACCACTGACTGAGCTTCATTTATTTCTTTATTACTGATAACTGTTTACTTTAATAATTACTTGCAAACACTTGGAGCTATGTTTATTTAATTGAAAAATAATCGAAGGCTGCATGCCATAATTTGAATTTAATTTGATTATTTTATATATTTAATAATTAAATAAAGAGTTTGGAATTTAATTAGAATATTGGATTTGCTGTGCTATGGAGAACCATGAAATGTAACTTGGTTTTGATTACAAACATTTTAGAAAGACCAACCAGGACTGGCAAAAACCAGACTTGATCTGAGTATCAAATCAAGACTATCTGACCCCTGCTGGTCACAAAAAGAACTGCATAATTTACCACGCAAGACATATTTTCAAAAAATGATGCTAAAGAAATATAATATTAAAAATAAGAATTTTTGTGTTTTTTTGTATGTAACAAAAAACTAAAAATATAAAATGGCTTACACTACATTCAAAAGCGGTGCTTGAAAGATTTTTTGCATGTTTTTGAAAGAAGTCTCTTGTGATCTACGAGGCTGCATTTATTTGATCAAAATACAGTAAAAACCAAAATACTGTGACATATTATTACAATTTAAAATAAATGTTTTCTAATAGAATATATTTTAATATTTTATTGTGATGCAAATCTGAATGTTCATCATCATTACTCCAGTCTTCAGGGTCACATGACCCTTCAGAAACAGTTCTATTATGCTGATTTGATGTTCAAGAAACATATTTTATTATTATCACTGTTGAAAACATTGTAGTACGCTTAAAAGGTTTGTGGAAAGTATTAATTTTTTTTTACATGTTTAGAAAGTTTCAAAAGAACCCGCATTTATTGCAAAATAGAATTGTTTTACTTTCACTTTTGATCAATTTAATGTGTACTGAATATTCATTTTTTAATGCTGCTGGAGACCAGTAGATGAGGTGATCATGTGTTCATGCTGTAATCAGGCTCACTGAAGAAAACAGAAGCTAAAATACAACAAATGCGTTCTGCATTCTCTTTCACACGCAATGCAGGCAAAAACATGACATGGAGTGTATGGTTCATAACCGGATGCCTCTGGCAGCTTTGTAATGGGAATACAGTATTTCCAGTGACAGACCCAAAGGCCGCAACGAACACGCACACGCACACGCACACGCTTTTTATTCATACTGTCTCTGAGATCAAGAGAGGAAATTCTACTCCGCTTTCATCAATACTGAACACACAGGAGAGAAGGAAGCACAAACTTCAACAACAAATAGCACTGAAAATGTGGCTAGAGGTAAAAACACATTTCATAAACAAGTTAAGCAAGGTCAAGTCTCAAGACCTTGACAAACAACTGCGACTTAGAGTGAAACAGCACAAAGCTCAGCAGCAGTGCCAGACTCTTCTCTCTCTTTCTCTCAGAGGCGTTTCTCTCTGGCTTTCTTTTAAAATTGATTGGCTGCTGTTTTTCAAAGTAAGCTGGAGTACATGTACTTCACCATGCTTCATGAATTTTTTATGCATCTACTTTGGGAGAGTCAAGGTTTTCGGAACAGTATGAGAATTATATGGCGCAAACACAAAACAATCACAGTGGCAGACAAAAGGGACTGTAACACAAATTACTAATTTAAAACACTACAATTGTATGCAACATTATCAAAACTGATAAGTATAGCTATTTCATCAAATAATATTCAACCAACTAAATTTAAATAAGTTTAGATTTCGGTTAAGACTTTTGAGTGACAACTCAAATTAATACTGTAGTTAGTTGTAGACTTACTGATCAAATAGTAACTTTCATATCTAAAGTTGTTTAAATTCAAGAGAGCCCCTGTAATGCAGCATCTGCTATACATGAAAATCTAGGGGGGATAAACTCTTCTGAAATAATGTTAAAAGGAACACTGTGTTGCTTTATTTCTTCATCAATACTATTAAGTAAATAGTAGTCACAGGTTTACAGGTTTTGTAGTCTGTGCCAGAAACACCTAAAAAATGTCTTGCAGAAAGGTACGGCAGCATCTGAGACGACAGACGCTGTGTCACGCTCTTAACAGACTGGAGGACACACTACATCAATCTGCAAGAACCTTCGACCTAACTAGATTTTTGATGGTTTTAAACAAAATAAACGAGTGGATCCATGATGCTAGGGTGCTGTTGCTAGGTGGTTGCTTGGACAGTGCCAAATAGTTACTACCACTGATCTATAATAGAGAACTGGATTACTTATGATAAATGTGAAGCCGCCGCGCCGCCATATTGGTATTCCCTAGTATTCCCATACATTATATTGAATTAGGAAATCGTACGATTTTAATGAGAAAGCATCACCTAACGAGTCATTATATCCGAAGTATCCCTGGGCATTCTTACAACGCAAACCTCCTGAGCATGTAAATGGTTATTTGTTTAATGTCATGAATTTCCCCTGCATATTAAAAAGTTAGCCTATATGTCCTATAGCCTACATTACCGTAGCGAATATCAGATGAGCATCAGGTGGGCAAATCCACAACATATGCATTTCAAATGACAAAGTGCTCATGAAATCTGAATAAAGATTTATGCTTATTATGCATCAATTTGCCTTGAACGTTCACGGTTTATGTAATTGTGTATATATTTTTTATTCGTACAGTATGGGTAACTGCAAATGTTTTTCTAAGAAAATTTCATTAACAGCATTAATTTTTAGCAGTTAATGATTTAAACGTCGGTTAAATTAATAATTAATTAAACAACTACACATTACTCCTGGAAAACAATGCCTAAATGCACATAGAATTTGCGCCATCTTGAGGAGTCGTAAATAGATATTGCTCCTTCAGGACATAAAATAATATATGCATCATAACTTATTCAGAGAAATAACACTGACTGCGTATGCTACGGACTTAAAGTGAAGTTTATTAAAAACAGTCTGGCGCCATGGGAAGCTCGAGGCGTGGCGGTGGAGGTGAGGTTGCGGGGGGTGCGGACGAAATCGTGGGAACCGGAGAACGAGTATTTTTTGTCACTCTCTCCCTCTCTCTGTCGCTGTCTTCTCATCCTTCGTCTCTTTATCAGTCACCTCATCTGTCGTCATTTGAGCGTTCGCAGGTTCCCACCTCCTTTCCCATGACTACGAACTTTTTACATACGTATATAAGAAAGTATGTTTCTTACTGCTGAATTCTGAAAAAAAAACCCGCAATGAGGCAGGCAAAAATTGTAATTATCGACCTATAAAAACCTCGCAGTAATAAAAGACGGAGAACACTGTATAAGACCTCGAGGGCTGCTACATCGTTATAAGAACAACATCTACGCTATATTATGTCTGTTTATTCTTATTCCGAGGTCACCATAGCCACCACATCCAGTCTGTATCCAGATCAGATGGTGGATCAGTACCTTGAGATGACCTCTACAGCCCTGAATGTAAGCGGAGATCAGGACAACTAGATGATCCCCAGATATAGATCCCCTGTAAAGACCTTGTCTCATATGGCCACCGGGACAAGACCACAGGAAACAGATGAGTCCTCTGCACAATGTGACTTGGGATGGCTGCAGCTGGAGATTAAACTGTGTCTGGTTCATCTGGCTGGAGGAGAACTGGCCCCCGACTGAGCCTGGTTTCTATCAAGGTTTTTTTCTCCATTCTGTCACGATGGAGTTTTGGTTCCTTACCGCTGTCGCCTCTGACTTGTTTAGTTGGTCAGTGTTTTGGCTGTCAGTCAATGAAGCTCTCAGCCGGTAGGGAATAGTAAGATGGCCGCTCGAACACTTCCGGTGGCTTCACCGCTGAATGGCAGTTTAGAACGCAGCGTTGGGAGCGATCCAGTCATATAGATCAGTGGTTACTATGGTGTTCTGGGTGGTTGCTAAATCATTGCTGCGGGTTTCTAAGGTGTTCTGGGCCATTGGGAGTTGCTAGGGTTATCTTGGTGATTGCTAAGAGGCTCTGGGTAGTTGTTATACAATTGCTAAGATGCTTTGGGTGGGTGCTAGACATTTGGGTTTTGCTAAGGTGTTTTCTAAGGTTCTTTTTTACACGAGTGCGTTTTCATTTTAAAACGGCATTTTAAAATGAAAACAATCCTCATCTACACTTGCATTTATACTGCGTTTCAGAAACGTACTCCGTCCACACTACACAACCGAAAACGCATTGTCACCATGTACCTTCATGCGGATACAAACGAATTAGATAAATGAAGTGTTAATTAGTTGTAATACAGTCGTCAAGTTCATGTGGTTTGGAGGGAGGCGGGCTTTGGAGCCGTAGATTTGCGCGGGAGGGTGGGATCTTATGCTTTAAAAGCTAGCTTGCTATTGCTAGCCTCTCAGAAATTGCCTACCCTACCTTTAAGATGTCCAGGGTGGTTGCTAGGCTATTTTTATGTGGTTTCTAAGGTGTTCAGGGTGGTTGCTAAGCCATTGCTAGTGGGTGGTTAAGGTGTTCTGGGTGGTTTCTAGGCCATTGCTATGGGGTTGCTAAGGTCATCTGGGTGGTTGGTAAGCCATTCCTAATGTATGTGGTTGCTAGGCCACTGCTAGGGGGTTGTTAAGGTGTTCTGGGTGGTGTCTAGGCCATTGGAGGTTGCTAAGGTGACCTGGGTGTTTCTTAAGGTGTTTAGGGTGGTTGCTGGGCCATTCCTAAGTGGTTGCTAGGCTATTGCTATGTGGTTGCTAAGGTGTTCAGGCAGGGTGTTTATTATGACAAGCAAACAAGTCTCTATATAACATTTGATCCCTAGATGTTAACTCATATAATATTGATTGTCAATGAAACAATTCGAAACAATATCAACACTCTCAGTCTGCTGTACTATCGATAAGAAAACACTAAGTAGCATGACTTGTTATGGCTGGCAAGCACATCAGTACAACATTATTTTTTTCCTTGGTGATAATCCTTAAATAGAAAGCAAGACCATTAAGTACGATTAGGAATGAGCAAAATTATTGTAGGTACTGTCCATGACTATACGTGATGAAACGAGGTGCCAGACATGTTCACTCTCGAAATACAAATTCTCTCGGTCTAAAAGCTGGCATGCAAAAACGAAGCCAATGATAAGAACATTAGGAACGAAATCTCTCTGGCTCAGTGAGAGTTTTACATTACGGATGCTTCAGGATCCATCAACTTACTAAAAAACAGGCCCGCATGTGAGCAAATACCAAAGGGCCAGCAATCGGTTAGAGACCAAACAGCAGTGTGAGTCTATTAAACACTCTGAATAGAGCGATGCAAAAACACCAATATATTGTAGCAATAACGGGCAAATCTGACGTGGAAGCTGGTAAAAGGCTTTTTCGGCCCATCAAGGACTGGATTCTGAAAAAAAAAAAATCTGTTGTAAAATATGGGTTCAGCAAAAGGTCTTCTTTTCAGTGTTTAAAGCAGAAACACATGACAAAACTAAAGGAATTAATACATTAATACAAATTATACAAATTAGCTGTGCCTGTGTTTAATAGGTATTTCTCATATTTCAAACCCCTTTTTTAAATCAAATCCATTTACATAAAAAACAAAGACTTTTTTGTGAAAAGAAAATAATCTTTGCTTTAAAAACTTTCTTGAAATATTCATATTATATATTTACACACTATTGTTCAAATGTTTGGGGTTGGTAAGATTTTTTAAAATGTTTTTGACAGAATTCTGCCTGTCATGAATCTGGTCCCTGCTGTTCCTCCCACTCACCAAAGAGGTCTGTAGCACCTTCTCACCCCGGACTCCATTTCCCAGAATCCCCTCACCAGGAACTGATTACATGCTCACCTGTTGCCCATCAGACAGACTATTTAAGCTGCTCTCATTCGCACACAGTTTGCAAAGTATTTTTTTTAGCACTGTGGACATTACCGAGCGTTTCCCTTGTTTATTTTGCCTTGTTCTTTGCCGTTCCTGTCTTTTTGATCTTGGACTGTATTCTTGTGTTTTTGTGATCGTTTGCTGCCTGCCTCGCTGCGACCTGGACGCGTGATTTAGGTTGCCTGTTTCCGGGTGATACTCTCAGCTTGGTCATTGCCTTGAGATTTTGCCGGGGTTTGTGGTGTTTGATCTGAGTTTTGACTGCCCTGAATAAGCGCTGCTTGTGAATCCGTTAATGCCGTATGTACAATGCTCACGAAGGCGCATTTTGGATTTATTGAAACGTAAAAACGGTAATATTGTAATTATTAATAAACAGTAATATTGTGAAATTTTTTGACAAAATAAAATAATGTTTCTATTAAAGGAGTGGCGTGCATGTAAATTGTAATTTATTTCGTGACTGTCAAATCGACATTTTCAGCATCATTACTACAGCTCTTCCGTGCACATCGACCCTTCAGAAATCATTCTAATCATGTGATTGCTGCTCAAGGAACATTTTTCTTAGTTCAATGTGATAACAGGTTGTGCTGCTTCCTATTTTAAAATCAACAGAAGTTTAATTCAAAAATCTTTTGTGATACTTAAAAGAAACAGGACTACAACGTACACTCACACACACACACATCATAATGTACTAACATACATGACACACACATACACAAAAATATGTACTGTATCATGATGTCAGCATTTTATAAAGATGGGACGTTTTCATGGCCAAACCACAAAACTTGCATAAGAAGAGCCCAGAATTATCTCTTTAAAGATGCACCAATTCAGATAATGAACTGTGATGTGTGTGTGCTTTCAGAGAAATTCACTAAAAACAAATGTGCTCTACAGTGAATACAAATTAATTACTGATTCCCAGGAGAATAAAACACACACACAAACTCTACCACAAACAGTTATAATGAAATATTGAAGACTAGTGGTTTAGTTAATCATTTGCTCCTCAGAGGAGAACTGATGGAAGAAAGCCAAAAAACCTGATTGATTTAGAAGTCCGCATTCAGAGAGTGGAAACAAAACTCATGACAGAAAGAGAGACCGCCCAGAACTCATTTCTCTTTATATCAGACACATCAGCTGATAGCCATCAGAAAAGGCCGTCAAAGCAGTCTGAAAAAGATGTTAGAATGATCGTCCAGAGGAAATGGCAGACCTTAAAGGGGTCCTATTATGCTCTTCTACAAAGTCT
>JADLZN010002717.1:0-29880 GCA_018155175.1 Sinocyclocheilus anophthalmus | reverse complement strand
AGCTATCTACTTCCATAGGGTTGATTACCTTTTTTGTTGTTGTTGTTGTTAACTGGCAGCTGTGGTCACTAGCCATTTAGTGTGGAAAAAAATGAGGTAAAATACAGTGCTAAGTTGCAAGCATTAAGAGAAAGATGACAACTCTATACGCCTAGATTCGTATGTGTAGTAATAGTATATTAGCTATTGATAGTCTCAATAATGTAGCTAATATTGATATAAATGCACGTTTACTATCTCAGACAAAACACCATTAACATGATGCTAGTATAAGCTTACGGGTTAGTTCACCCAAAAATGAAATTAGACTGTGTTTTACTCACCCTAAAAGCATCCTAGGTGTATATGACTTTATTCTTTTTGAAATCAAACCAAACTTCTTTAAAATATTTTTAACAAGAATAGTTCTAAAACACTGAGTCCCAGCATTTTTTATTTGTTATCATTAATATACTGAATTTATTCATGACGCATTAATGCTCATTTAAAAGGTTAGTTCACCCCAAACATGCAAATTAGCTTGTTTTACTCCACACCACGGGCATCCTAGGGGTTTGAACTTTATTCTTTCAGACTAATCCATCGAGTTTTATATGCAAATTGCTTTGATATTCAAGCTGTTTAATGCCACTCAGCTGTGTTGCATTGCTTCAGTTCAAAATAAGTTAAATAAAAAGCGCCCCTCCATTTAATAAAAAGTGTCTCACACGGCTCTGGGGTGAACAAGGCCTTCTGTAGCGAATCGATGCCTTTTTGTAAGAAAAATAACCATATTTAAAAAGTAATAATCAATTTAATCTAGCTTGCACCAACAGTTGTCCCCAGAACAGTTCCGGGTTGATGACGTATGAGGTCAGCGTTGCGCATGCGCCGGTGAGTCTCGTGAAAGCCAACGTTTGTTTACAGGATCAAAGGAAGCAAAGTTTCCTTACTTTAGCAAAGGAAAATCAGTCTCCTCTTGTCTTATATCGAAATCCTCTGACATTCTCCTTTACAAATCCTCTTTACTTCTAATTAGTGACCATTGTTTTGATTTGATCTCTCCGCTGCGCTTCCGCGTTAGTCACTTCTGAGCGGCGCATGCGCAAAAAACACAGCCGACCCTCCAAACGTCATTCCCCGTAACTGCTTCTGTTTACAACAGTGAGCGCAGGCTAGATTCAAGTGATTATTACATTTTGAATATGGATATTTTTCTTACAAAAATGCATCGATTCGCTACAGAAGGCCTTTGTTCACCCCCCCCGGAGCCGTGTGAGACACTTTTTTATGGATGGGTGATTTTTATTTAACTTCTTTTGGACTGAAGCAGTGCAACACCCACTGACTGCAATGATAGAACTTGAAAGACCAAAGACAATTTTTAATATAACTCCGCTTGATTGTCTGAAAGAAGTAAGTCATATACACCTAGGATGCCTCGGGGGTGAGTAAAACGCAGCCTAATTTTCGTTTTTGGGTGAACTAACCCTTTTTTAAATGAGCATTTAATGAGTCATGAATCAATCCAGTATATATAACTGATAACAAAATAATTCATGCAGTGAATCAGTGTTTTAGAACTATTTCTTGTTAAAAATGTTGTGTAGCAATCGTGCATAATTCATATTACAATTATTAAATTTTTTACTATAAACATAACGTTTCTAATTGTAAAATATTTTACTCTTTTTACTGTATATTTTAAAATACTTGCAGTTAACTAGGTTTTTACTGTAGCATTTTTACATTTCTCTTACATTATTCGACAGTAAACCGACAGCTAGGTTTTGATACAGACCGTTGACAAGCGTTCATAAGTAGCAAATGTAACTATTTGTATGCATATATTTAAATTTAACAGACACACTTGTCAAGTCACTTTGTGACTTTCATATGATATACTTCCTCATATTGCAGAATGCGAGGTTATGTATTCTGAATTTGTGCCATTTAGTTATGGGTTAGCCATATAATTTACCACTTTCTTTTATCAGATATATAGTCTCATGTAAAAAAAAAAATCCACTTTATTCTGCCACTGTGTCTTTTTGTTGTTGTGAATTATAGTTTTGACCTATGCATTGCAATAATATGGTGTTTTGAATGTCTTTGGTGTATCTAGACCTTCCTTCTGCACACATTGTGAAACCACAGTTAAATAATTGTGACTGCTTTCTGTGTCATCCAATATCATATTGGTGACAAGATCAGTGGCTGAATCTAATGAAGAATGTCAGGGTGGTGGCATAGTCTATATCACGATAAGCTAAACGATAGTGTGTAATTTATTGTGGCTCTGTCATATCTTTGGTTGCTCAAGAGTAGGTTGATAATCAGGCCTGGAGTTTTATATTGCGCCCAGTTTTTTCAGCTCATCCTTAAACTAAGGTAATCAAAACTAATATCAGCGTTTCAATATTGTACAGTAAAACATAATTTTAAAATACTTGAAAATGATGTAACTTCTGTTTTACTGTATATTGTAAAGTAACTTACACTTAGCCAGTGTTAAGTAGCCTTTTCAGTTTTCCATTAGTTTTAAATTGTGCACCATTGTTTCAGCTCCTCAAAAACACAAACACTATCGTCAGTTTTCAATATTTTACAGTAAATACTTGATGAAACCAAAGCATGATTACTTTAATAAGAGACCTGCCTATGATTTGACAGCAGCTCTTACTCCAACTTTAAAGCAAAAATTGTGAATCAAGGTATTTCGCAATGATAATTCGGATATCATTTCCTGTTGGTTGGCAGTGGTTTCTTTGAAAGTGCTCAAAGTTGTCACAGAAAGCATGGGGGTGATTTATTTTGACTTTCAGTATCATACATGGCTTTTTCAGATGTTTTTTTTCTTTAGTGCTGCACAGTGCAAAAGAGGGGGAAAAAACAAGATCACAGAAGAGATACTACAGTGATTTTATAAGTTTGCCTTGTGAATCATGCACTACCACTCTGCTGCACACAGTTGTTAGCTCTTGAGATACACTTGCCGTAGACTGGTGACCCAATTATGACGAAAGCTTCCAGATGATTGACTCTGACAGACTCGACTGCCTATAAGGCTGGGCACAGTGGCCAGTGTTGTTTTCTGATGCACCGATTCTGAACCAGAGGTGCTCCATAAGCTTATATTACTGTATGCACTCAACGACTGCTGAATTTGCACCACAATGAGATGTAATTCACATTTCAGCCCTTATCTGCTCAAAATGGCTTAGGCTGTGACATAATAGAAGCCTGTGTTGGCTTATGGCTCAGTGCACGTCTAAAATATGCAACACCTTTGCAGTGAAAAGGAAGCACATGCGATGTAGGTGACTAACAACTTGCAGGCTTGTTTTATTTGTGGTGTATATTTTGACACCAGGATGTCAAAAAAGACTACTTTTTGTGCAGACAGCACATAACTTGTATAACCAACTTGTATAGCTGCATGCATATTCTCTTGATTTCATCATTTCCAGATCCACTTTCAATTTTCTTTTAAACTGAGGCAGTTGTTTCAGTGTTTTCTCAAAGAAGTAGGTTGAATGGCAGTGCAGTGTGGTACACATTCTCCGAGTTGGATGCGGTCCTGCATGTCAGAATGTGTGACTAAAGTCAGTGCTTTAGTCGCGCACAGAAGACAACCATGACCGTTCACACCTCTCTGCTGCGCACTTCATTCATAAACAATGATGCCAGCAGTGGAATAAATATTTCACAGATGCTTTCTACTGTTTAACAAAGACAAAAAAGAGAGCATGTGAAGAGCGGGGCAATTCTTCGTTGTTGCACCGGGCCTTGAATGCAAACAAACAGCACTGTGGAGAAACGAGCAGGTTGATTTTGTTTCCACAAAGATTAGAAAGGATTTGGAGTCATAAACGGTTTGCCTCAAGAGCTGGAAAAAGTGGGAGAGTTTGATTTGGAGATCAACAGCAGTGCACATTGTGTCTGCTAGATAAGCAATTGTTCAACAAACTCACTCTCCGTCAGGGGCTAATTGAGCATCCATCCTGGTGAATTGCCTTCTTTTTAAGAAATGCAGGGACTTTGGAATGCCAAGTGGCACAGCCAATTGCAGAAACTGCTGGTCGCTGTGGTGAAATATGTTCTTCACACAGTCAAGAGGCTTATGTGGTAGAAAAGTCTTCTCTTTCCAATTTTTTTTTTTTTAACAACTTCTCTAATTCATTGTTTTTGACTGCATTCATGACCTTGTGTTTAGTTAAAGCAGTAGTTTTATTTGACAAGGATTGTTTTTAACCATTTCTAAACTGGTCTTAAAGGAACACAGGCTCATTTTCCAACTCCCCTAGAGTTAAACATTGAGTTTAAAATACCGTTTTCGAATCCATTCAGCCGATCTCGGGGTCTGTCGGTAGCACTTTTAGCTGTAGCTTAGAATAGATCATTGAATGCAATGATATTATGCAGTGCCTGAAAATAGTCCCCAGCACGCTCCCTGTGCAAGCAGGTGGTCACGTTGGTTATGTTGACGGAAGTTAGCCTATTATAGGCACTGCATAATATCATTGTGCCTGCTGCACCCATGGTACGGCAGCAAAGTACCTTGATTTTTACGCCGGAATGAGAGTATAGTTCCTATAGCCACATCGGCCTAGAAAATCACAACTTTTCATTTTCCGTCGGTCTTAGTATATGATGTAACTACAGAAGAGTCAAGTTTTAAATAGGAAAAATATAGAAACTCTTTGGTTATTTTTGAGCGAGATGCTAACGGTCTCAGATTCAATGATCTATGCTAAGCTATAGGGTTGTGACGGTGAGGAAATTTTCAACACCGCTTAATCGACATGTGACAACACCGGTAATACCGGTATCACCGTGGGGGCGGGGGCGTTCCCTCTTTTCCTTGCTTTCCTTCGCTTTTAAATAGCTTGTAAAAGCTGCGTGCATTTACTTTCACTTTCAAATAGCGGCAATTCGGCATAAAGCAATTGTTCGTTGAATTTGTCCCTCTTTTCCTCGCTTTTAAAATAGCTTAAAAGCCAGTCGCCGCATTTTACACTTTCACGTACTTTCGAATTACGGGCAATTCGGCATCACTTGCTTCATGCAACAGCAAATACAACGTCAACTCCACTTTAGCCTATTATAAAGAGAGGACCTTTATTAACAAAACGACACAAAACACCATCTATAGGTAATGCTATGCCTACTATAAAATAACTTACATCAAGTTTAAAATAGTTATCAAACGGTAAATAAGTAAACATTATACTGTCCCAAATAATAAGAACGAACGTTTTATTAGCACAACGAATAAGAAAGTTGGAGGCACTCTACACCTTGAGCAATAAATAAATAATTATACAAAGTTTAAATAAGTACAAAACAGCAAACATGTGGACATTAATAAGAAACGATGGTTAAAAAAATCCTTCCAAATTCACCTTATATAAACGCAAAAGTCACAATGCTTTTTCCAAATCCAAATCTTGCAACAGTGCGCTTTTGCATTTCGTTCGAAACTAATCATCCACCATCGTCTGCCTGTCTCACCCCACTCTTTTGTCAGTAGCTCGACTCCCTCTCCTACTCTCCGCACTTTAAATGAAATCTGTATCTGTAGATACGACTGTCGTTATGTTGCACACTGCATTGAGCCAGGCCGCGTTCAGTTTTTAATTGTATGTCTGTTTCTTTATTTTAACTGACAAATGAAATTTTTTCTTATATTAAAAAATCTAAAACGATGGTGGGGTCTTTGCCCGTGCCGCGCTGGGAAGTGAGTACCGGGTGCGGCTTAACACCATATAACCTTAGCACCGTCTCGTGCGCCAATCCTAACTAAGCTACAGCTTAAGGTGCTACCGCCAGACCCGGAGATCGATTGAATGGATTTGAAAACGGTAAAACTAAACTTTTTAACTCTAGGGGAGTTGGAAAATGTTCCTTTAAGTCCTCTGCATTTACTTTTAACCACCTCCTTATTGCATGCTTTAAAACATATGAGCACCAGGATTTATTCAAGCATTGCACGTTTCAGATCATTCCTTGGCTGTTTATGGACATCTATTGATTTCTCTTGAGAAGAACGTAGGTCATGTATGCTAAGCTGTTATGATGTTTTCCCCCATTATACTGTAAAAGGTCTAATGCTGTAAAAGCTCAGCTCTTTTATGGATTGTCTAAAGACAAATAAATATATATATATATACAGGATATTTAATGTCCTAATATTTCATGAGATTGCATGCATATGACAATATATTTCAAAGCTGGAATAATCAGACCATGTTTGGAAATTGAGATTATTGCACACAAGGATCTTATTCTTCATACTCTGTATGACAACCTAAAGAACAGAAACTATTTATATCAGTGACGTCAATGCCAATGAACAAAGAATACTTGAATGTTAGTTTGAACATTTTAATAGCATAAACAAATTTGAGGTAAAATATCTGTTTTTAATTAACAAAAATACTCTAAATTAATAATTATAATCAACAATTCTCCTTCCGTGATTCATCGTGGATTGATGACCTCAATACACCCAAAACCAATCCAGTCTGTGATTGTCATTTTCTGCAAGGATATTGTGGGTGGTGCCTTGGAAGGAAGAATTTAACATAATTTGTTACTAAAAGGATTAGTCACTTCCAGATAAAAAAAAAAAAAATCCTGAATTTATTACCCCCCAATCATCCAGATCTTTCATATCTTTCTTTCTCAGTTAAAAAAAATGTACGTTTTTGGGCAAACATTCCGAAATTTTTCTCCATAATCTAGTGGACGGTCAATGGGACCCAACGGGTTACAGGTCCCATGCAGTAGTGCAGCTTCAAAGAGCTCCACACGGTCCCAGCCAAGGAATAAGGGTCTTATGTAGCTGCATTAAAACTGCAATTTGGACCTTCAACACGTTGGGTCCCATTGAAATTCACTATATGGATAATGTTTTCCTCAAACGGTTTTCTTCTTCTTATTAGGTTTTGGAGCAGAGCTATTGTTTAAAATAAGAGTTTATAAGATTTAAAATCACAGTGTAAAGTATTCCGATTTAAATTTAGTCACTAATGCTAAAAAGCTGATGATAAATGGATTTTAATTTCTAGGAGATGATAGGAGTTTGCAGATAGCCAAATTAAATAACTTTTAGGAACAATCTCAAGTTTAACATCTTTCACTTAGCAGTGACTTTGGTTTATTTGAAAAAGACAGACCTTTTTCAACTAGCAGCAGATTCGTGGATCAGCGTGCAGGTCTTGAGGATGTATTATCCATCCTTTGCTTGACCCCGTTTCGGCTCCTGCTGCACAGTAACTGCTCGCTAAACATGGGCTCTTTAGTCATCCATCTGTGTGCTGGAGGACAGTCCCGTGTGCTGACTCTAACAAGCTGTGACACTCCATCATGTGTGAAGATAAAAACAAAGCTGTTTGGCAGCTGCTCCCAGACCCAGCACATCTCCACCTTTTTTCCAGTGTGGAAACTTCTGAAAAATTGCATAGCTAGTCCAGGCACTTTATATAATGGTTAGTTGTTGAGGAAGCTGTTCTGACCTGCTGAGTTTGCTCATTTACAGAGTGTAATATTTTTATGTTGGCATTAAAAGGAAAGCTCAAGTTTGAATTTGAAGGGTGTGGGATGCCGAAAAGTTTATCCAAAATTGAAAAAACTACCATTATTTACACAAACGAAAAACACAAGGGTGGTCAAGTTGTGTCCTCCCACTGCTTTTAGCATCTCGCATCCCATTTGTCCCCTCCCTTCCTGCCCTGCCCGCTCTCTTTTACTGAGCCGTTTCATACTTTGAATTATTTGAGCGACTACCTTCACAGAGGAAGGACATCAAAGGCAGACAAGGCAATTCTTCATCCTCCAGCATCTCTTAGTTAAATCGTTCCTTCAATGGAGTGATAACCAGCTCGGATTATTTCACTTTTGGACATCAGCTAAAGACTGTGCCGACTGTATGCGAGGTGGAACCCCACCACTTGAGTTTTTTCTCGGTGACTTATATATCTGTGTGGTGAGTGCACTCAAACTGCAGGTTCTCTGGGACATGGCGACGACCAAATGGGAGGTTTGTCTTGTGAGACAGAGGAGACGGACCCTGGCGACTAAACAGCTGAGCGGGATTACTTTGTGAGTGTGTGAGAGCGAGCCCGAGAACCCAGGATGCAGCAGAGGATGAATTCCGCGTAAGTGGGACACGAAGAAGTGGGACAGACTCACAGAATATGGAGTGAAGAACTATTTATTGATAATAAATAAACACTTGTTTTTTTGTTTTTTATTTTTTTATTGATAAGCACAGTTCTGACCAGAGCTGGCTGATTTATTGCACATCATAAATTGACAATGAATGTGCATTAAGACAAATGTTTTAATATCATCTGTGATTTAAAATAAGCAGCAAAAATTGCTTTAAAGTTGGAACTTTCAATCCATTTTTATGAATCACTTAAAAACAATTATCCAAACGCTCAGTTTCATCATTACTGCGGATAGATAGATAGATAGATAGGGATAGATAGTGTGTAAAATTATATATAGTTAACTGTATGCTATTTATTTACTGTGTTTTGTAATACTGGTGTTTGCAAATGAAAAATAATTCGGTATCGAATCTATTCCTTTGATTGAAAAAAACAACAAAAAACCTTAAACTAATTTGATCAAATGCATTAATATTGTTATATATATATATTTTATACTGCCTAAAAAATTAGGGATTTTTGTAAGCTTAGTCCTCAGTGACCCAGCCCTAGTCTAGCGCGAGATTGATTTTTTGGCCATAAATATTTCTCTTGCATTTTAAATATAGGTAATATATTATTCGATAATTTGTATATATTGATATATTATCCTTACAGCTATTTGGTATATTTTATTTATGTATGTGTGGATATACGTATATATATATATAAGTATGAGTAAATTGTTTTTTTTTTTTTTAGGTTCTGTAGTATAAACTATGCGTTAGTGACTAAATATACTACACTCAGTGTCTTTTATTTCAAATGACGAGTTATTGTCTCAGGTGGACAGATGTTAAATGCACAAATTTGTAGTTGAGCGTGGTTACATAGTGCTTGTGCTAAGAGTTGATTAATTAGTGATGTTTTTCTTCATTATAAATGTTTTAAACCATTTGAGGAGGGCAAAGTTGATTATTCATCAGTTTCAAACTGTCATGAAGTTTTCACAACAGTAATGCTATTTTTCTGGTGTTCAGATGGAGATCATCAGGATTTGCGGTGTCCTCTGTCCTCAGAATGAGAGATGGGCTCATGACCGCTGACAGTATAGTGGAAGGGCACTGCTAACATAAGGCTGTGTGTGCAGCTTCATTAATCTGTCATGCTGATGAGTGGTGACGTGACAACTTTAGAGGTGTTTTTGAGGTAGTCGAAACCCATCAAGAGAGATGGATGAGTTGAAACTACTTGAGAGAGCGAATACGACCCCTCAATCAAGTCTCAACAAGCCTGCTCTGCCATCACTTCCTCCAAGATGAAGTGTTGTAAATAGAGCCCGACCGATATGTTTTTTTTGGGACGATACTGATATTAGGGAGTACAAAAAAAAGGCCGATACCGATATATCAGACGATATTCTTTATGTGTAGGCTATATAACAGTACAGTATAGTCAAAAGTTTTGGACACACTTCCCATTCGTGTGTCCAAACATTTGACTGGTACTATACTGTATATAGAATACAGTATATACATAAACAGAATATAGACATAAACACATTTTTTGCAATGATAACAAATAAATGTGGTGATCAAACACTTATAATGGTGACAGAGATATGTAAGGGCATTTAACAATTTAACAATAAACTTTACTATCCAAAATGAGTCTGACATCAGTGCACTGAACAGTAAAGTTGAAGTTTATTCAACTTTAATTCAATTCAATTCCATTCAACTTTATTCCGTTGAAGTTTATTTTACTTCGGAACACTCGTTCACAGATTTGTCTTCACACACACACAGACGAAACTTACTAGAGAAGTGTGAAGTGGGACATAATCTAGGGGAGTGCGATGCACAAAGTAACAAGGGTTTAGTTGTAACATGTGGTTTGAATATTTATTTTACCATAATAAAGTTAAAATTCTGGCTTAAGTAAATTTATCATCTCAGTTTTTATTATTCATTTAAAATGAGACAAATCTGCTATTATTTTAATCTCCAATCTGTTATTTATCAGTTCAGATAGTTTTTTAAATGCTTCGCTAACTAGCAGAACACAGCAACTGGTTTTAAACTCCAGTTGCACAGATGGGGCACGTTGTAACACTGCGTTACAATGTGATATTCTATGACAGTAGCGATGTAATTTACACTATTTACTTTAATTTTAATGAGAAACAATGAGAAACAGGTGAATAAAGATTGACAGTCAATGTTTAATGTTCAGAAGTGTATTATTTCAAGTAATGTTAAGCATTTTTGCTCGTTTATGTGGGCTGTCCCAAGCATGGTTGCAATGTGTTCACTATCAAACTCCAAAATCAGATTCTTTTTAATTCTTAAAAAACGCCATTATTTTATTTAAAAAAGTTAATAAAAATATGGTGTGTGTATATATATAAATTATTATTTTATTTTATTGACAAAATATTTTAGTTTTGTCTTGTATATTTTTTTCATTCGATCATATAAGATTTTAAGCTGTCATATGGTCAAGTCACAACGTGCCCCTCAGATGTTACAATATGTTCCACCTACGGGGCATGTTGTCACATTTCACTTCCATTTTTGAGGGTAAATAAAGAAAAACGTATACGCTGTAATTATGAAACAAAGAGACATATTTGTACTAGACAAGTGTAAAAATACTGTAGATAAAAAAATTATACTCTGAACCCCATTTGGATTTACACAAACTGAGAAAGTCAAAAAATGTTACTTTGTGCCCCGCTCTCCCCTAACTCTGTAAATAAATACAATATAAATTAACGTCTCGCACACTTTAATGCCCTTTCAATGGAAAATATACGTTCCCTTCGAACTGGAATCATGGCAGAATATCATGTGAAGTCCACTTCGCAGGGCGCTTACGGTCGAATAAGGCAACGCTTGAATGCTGCAGCCTGAACAAGAGACCTCCTTACTGAAATGAAAGTGTTGACTGGTGTCACTATCACGCGAACGCACCGGCGGATCTCCACCAAATTCGGGGATCCCTTCAGCTCGAGGAGCCCTCCGAACACCACCCTCCGTGCGTCGGTAGCCCCCCAAGATCGCTTGATCGGTCAGCGCCGGACCGCGAATTTAACCACCCGTAACTCACGAACTCCGGGGGCTATCCACGCGGGGGTGGTCTCATTTGAAAGAGGGCCTCAAGACGTACACTCGCGTTCGAGAGGGCTCCTCGAGCTGAAGGATCCCCCGAATTTGGTGGAGATCCGCCGGCACGTTACGGAGATATGGCCGTTAAAATTTTCAATGGTTTTCAATAGACTTAAGCATTAAAGCGTTTCATCCAGGTCGCCAGAAGCAAACAATGGAGCACTGGACAAACTAAGTAATTACACCATTTCAAAATTTTATCTGCATTATATGTTCTGTAAAAAAAAAATGTTCATATCGGCGGCATATTCACCGATACAGATATATCTGCGACAGGCTCATATCGACCGATAAAATCGGCAAAACAATATATCGGTCGGGCTCTAGTTGTAAATTTAGAGGTCCAGCTCCTTCTCTGATGGCTGGGATGAACTAATCGGAGAAAGGTCATGTCCTGTTTTCAGCGAGCCAGCTATGAAGATGAAACATCCAGGAAGAATATTGTCCTCCTCTGGTATCTTGTCATGGCATTTTTGGTGAATAATTCAAAAGCCTAGTATGGATCTAAAAATACAGCCATTGTCTGGAAATCATAACATATTCAGGTGCTGAGAGATTTGTGCTTGAGTGCTGGAACTTTCACTCTCTTATTGGGTTAATTTCGCTGCCAAAAGAGCTTTTTCACTTCACGTGTGAAGTACCACTTTTATTCATTATTAGTGTCATTATAATGTCCTGTTTGTGGGCTAACGAGCACACGGTTAACTAATGCATAGCTCTCACTCCTATTTATGGTTCAGAGCTCCGTTGTGTCAAAGCTGTGAATGAAGTTGCTGATGATGTGCTGCTGTTTGTGGTTGTAATCATTTATTTTTGTCCGCTGTGCTGCATATATCAGTTGATTTCCATTACAGCGAGGCACAAAAAGGGCAGTGAGTATCAAGGCATGTGAGTGGTTTGAGTGTTATTGAGAAAGTGTCACCTGTCCACCTCAGCACACTTCCTGTTCCTCTGCTTTTGCATGAGTCGAGTTTGAGGCAACAGACTTTCACAGTCATGCTTGATATATATTAGCTTCAGTCATCTCAAATGCAAATGTGTAGCTGCAGATCTCTTGAGGTCTGAGTGCGTATTGAAGATGCTCAGTTTGAGGAAACCTGGCTTTTGGCCTGTGCTGAAAAATAGGCAGATTGTTGCGCTAGAGTGTAACCATCATTGAGATGTTAAAGGTGAAGTGTCAGTTCTCTAGATTCCTGCTCTTGGTCACTGTTATATTGAGAAGTTGTGTTTAAAGCACAGTTTTTAAGCAGCCTACCCTAAATGACATTGTATTTTAGTTTGCAAACAGTATCTAGAAATGTTAGACATTTATTCTGCAGATGATATGCAAATGTAAACTGTCATATTATAGCTGTGATGGATTAGTTGTCATCTAATCCAGCAGTTGAGTTGATGGCGTATCTAAGAATTATTATTTGTTTGGCTCACAAAACTACATGCAGATTTTTTTATTTTATTTTTTTACTGTTAAAAACTAGAGGAGTAGAGTCGGTAGAATAAAATGATGACATTTAATGATTTCTTACCAATGTTTAAAAAGCAAAATAAAATAGTAATAATATCAGATTTGGTTAATGTAAATGTATTATGTATTATTAATTTTATTTATTATTTCATATAATAAGACACACATTAGGGCCATATGATTTCGAGAAGTAGAAAAATATGGATTAATTTGCAGGATTCAATTCATAAAACTGCACTTGCATCTGTGAATATAAACCGAAAATAAGATGAATATTAAATATGGAAGTCTGACTATACGCATGGTTTAAAAATAAGTGTGTATCATTATAAAATATGAAAAATTAAAAACAGACAACAAAGAATTGCTGGGGAAAGTGTGTGGGTGTGGTGGTGTGTGTGTGTGGGTGTGGTATTTATATATATAGATATATATATATATATATATATATATATATATGATATAATATGAAAATATTATATTAATATATATATTAGGGGTGTGACGAGACACTTATCCCACGAGATGACACAAGACTGGGTTCACGAGGATGAGACGAGATTTTTAGACTTTTTTAAAAAGAAATCCTCAATGATAAAATATATAGGGAAAAATAGTCTTTTATTCAACTGAAAAAAACAATGCAAAAAAATGTAGGTGCATTTTGAAATCAACTTGTACTATATGAAATTAAACATCTATTTTAATAAATTTGATGCAGTAATAAACAACATGTAAACACTGCAAAATGTTTTGCCTCAAACTCAACTGACAGGCAAGTAATTTCACAAACATTAAAAATAGTATAAATAATAAACAACACAAATATCCTTTAAAGTGGAAGTGAAGCAGTCAGTTAATTTTACATTATTTAGTAAACTGATTTCTACTTTAATAAAAAAATATATAATAAAGACGATTAATGTATCAATTTAAAAGAATCAAGCAGTGGTTGCCAAACTGGGGGGGCACGGCAAGGCTGAGGGATATTTAGGGCACTATGAAAAAATTTCCCATTTTTTTTAATTTTTCCAAATCCGTTTTTTTACATTCACATTTTATCGACCCTTTTGAATAGTTAAATAAAATTGGATTAATTAAAATAGCACTGTCTAATTAATTAAAATCATGAAACTTATACATTTTCACATACATTTTTTAAAAGTTTAACAAAAATGGCATGTTTAGGGCCCTATGAAATTTTTTATTTTTTCTCACCATATTATTTATCTTTTTTATTGTTATCAAATTCTGTGTTTTAGCAGGTCTAATTATTTGAAAGCATAAAAACTAATTATGAATTTTTTTCCCCTCAGAAATTCTGTTTATTAAACTGTGAATTCTGTTTTTATGACTGGATAAAGACTACACTGCGTAATATTCCCGCTATTCATGCGGCCACTTGCCTGATGTGAACAAAAATCTTACATATCATCACATGTGAACGAGCCAGTGTAATGCAAACATATCTGAAAGGTCTGCGCGAGGATATCGTCACGTTCTCGCGAGATCTTGTGCCACGAGATCTCGTCACACCCCTAATATATATATATATATATATATAGATAGATATATATTAGGGATGCACGATATATCGGCCACCACATTTCAGTATCTTTTTTTTTGGACGATAAAATGTTAATTTAATGGTTAGCGTTATAGAACCGCTAAGAAAATTTTGCCGATATCTTAAAGCCGATAAATAATGTATTATTTCCTGCAGGGACACTTCAGATGCGCACTGTTCGCCATGATGGTTTTTAATTGCTTGAAATATTATTGGAATCACTTCAAAAAGGAAAATACAGTGAAGTGCAACATGTGCAGGGCAAGTCTGTCATAATATAATGAGAACATTACTGTTAAATAATGTTATAGTATCTTTGTGTGCCCGTGTTTAAGTACGTTGTTACGGGAAGAGCGCATTCACAACGGAGCTGCACCTTCATGACAAGCGCAGTTATTTTCGCTTGTGCATTTGCAGCCTTTTGTGCAATTGTACGTTGTAATATTGTGTTTATTTTTTGCATATAGGTCTGATTTATCGCATATAGAATGTGTTTGGTTAAGCTAATAGAGGGTTAATAGAGCGCTTCAGTTTGCCGGTGATCATCTTTAGCTCAGTGCACGCAGCTCAAACAGCAGCGCACAACATTAATAACTAGGAAGATCATATAATATATATAATATATAATATATCTATATATATATATAACAGTATAATGAGACACTATTCTCAATAAAACATTGTACATATTTGGTTAATTTGTCGTGTTTCAGCACGTTGTTGCGGGAAGAGCGCATCCACAACAGAAGTTATATTCTGATTAGCACGTAACTTTGAGTTCACTTGTGCATTTGTATCTTTTTGTACATATATAAGTTGTAATATTATGTTTATGTTGTATAAATATCTGATTAATCTCATATCTGATTAATCTCATATCTGATGCGTTTCCTTGAGTTAAATAAGCTGCCAGCAAAGCACTTCATTTTACCGGTGTTCATTCAGCTCTTCAGCTTCAGTGCACAACATTAATAACTAGTATAACTGGGAATGTCATATGCATAACATAATAAAGAAAATATTACTGTAATAAAAGTTGTGAATTCATGTGAATTTCAGCGCGTTGTTACGGGAAGAAGAGCGCATCGAGTTACACATCAGACTAGCACGTAACTTAGTTCAAGATCACTGCACAAATAAGTTATAATATTATGTTTATGTTGTATAAATATCTGATTCTCATATAGCATAATTAACCCGCTAACAAAGCGCTTCAGTTTACCGGTGTTCATTCAGCTCTTCAGCAACAGCGCATGCAGCTTAAACAGAAATGCTGCTATTTGAAACAATGGTAGCTATTAATTTAAGATACTTCTTTTTCAAAATCATTGATATATTATTAATAATAACCACCACTTTTATTTTTATCTTATTATTTTCATATGGTTTAATTAAAATAATTGTATTATTGTTGGTGCGGATGCTATTCCGTTTAATTTATCCATGGCACATGATTTTAGATTTATTTATTTTTTACACCTAAGTAATGTTGTCCAGTGACTTGTTTACATTATTGTATTTATTTGTAAGGCTGCTTTATGTTTGATTTATGTTGAAGTGTTTAATGGCTTTTAATGTTGAGACTTTTTTTTGTAATCAGGCTCTCAAAAATTATATAAAAATTTGGATTTACATTTATTGGCCAACATATCGGTTATCGGCTTTCATATATATAAAGAGTTATCGGTTATTGGTATCGGCCAAAATTTTCATATCTGTGCATCCCTTATATATATAAAATCTCATTACAAAGGGTCCCTATTATTGTATTTTTTAATGATATATTAAATTGTACTTTTTATGAATTCAATAGCTTGAACATGTTTTTTGATTATTACAATTTTATTAAACAACTACTGAAATGAAAAATTAAAATAGAAAGCACAGTATGAGAAAAATTAAACAGAATTTGAGAAAAAAAAAATCAGATTTCATAGGGCTCTAAAAATTTGATATTTGTTAAACTCTTTAAATGTTGTTAAATGTAATGCTGTTAAATTATGTGAGTTTTGTGGTTTCAATTAATTAGACATGCTTTTTTCTTACTACAATTTAATTTAAACATGAAAGCAGAAAAAAATGATTTTGGGAGAAAAAAAGAACATTTAGGGAGGTAAAAAACAGACTTCAAACAGTCCTACACATTAAAATACATTTCTCTTGATCTCTCCCCCCCCTCTAATTTTTATAGACCCTAGTTTGAAAACCCCTGACCTAATAGACTTTTTGTGTATTTTGTGCCTGTTTCTCTGTGTCATCAATATAGTCATTCTTTAGGGACAAATTTACTCTAAACATCAGTAAAATAAAAAAAACAGTCAATCAGATCAATGTCGTCTTTAGAGTACTTTAGTGTTGTATAATTTCTAAATTAGATCAGTATACATTAGTTTTAATATGCTAACATTCATCTTTACATCACTTTTTGGTTCCTCACATAAATCCAAGAGCCAAACCAAAAGGGTGTCAGTCTTGGTTTTGATAGAGCATTATGCAGTCTAGTACTCACACAAGCGGATATGACATAAGACTTTCACCGTGCCACCTGTCAAGTTACACCACCAGTCACTGGGGGGGGGGGGGGGGGGGGGGGGGGGGGGGGGGGGGGGACACTTGGACCAGTACAAAGTCAGTATGTATATGTATGTGTAGGATATATATATAGAATATATCATGTGTGTGTGTGTGTGTGTATATTGTATATATATATATATATATAGAGATATATATATATATATATAATTTTATAGTAACATATTCATACCCTGGGTAAATATGATCAAAGAAGGCTGTGAAAATTAATCTGTATCATCAATCCTTTAAATATTTTATTTTAAAAATGTACTAAAATCTATCTGGCATGGCGAATAAGGATTTAAATGGAAGAGAAATCTCATTATGAAATAAATGTTTTTATCTAATACACGTTGGCCACGATTAATTATACCTTTTTATTCAATACTTTTTGCAACCTCTTTTTGCCAAGATAACAGCTCTGAGTTTTCTCTTATAATGCCTGATGAGGTTAGAGAGCATCTGACAAGAGATCAGAGACCATTCCTTCATACAGAATCTCTCCAGATCCTTCAGATTTCCAGCTGCATGTTGGTGCTTCTCCTCTTCAGTTCACCACACTAATTTTCTATATGGGTTCAGCTCAGGGAATGGGTTGGCCAGGGCAAGAAGCTTGGTTTTGTTCTCAGTGACCCATTTTTGTTTTGATTTTGATGTTTTTTTTGTGGATCATTGTCCTGTTGGAAAATCCAACCATGGCCCATTATAAGATTTCCAGCATGGACAGTCAGATAATTTTTTATCCATTGGTATTTTATAAATTCCATTATGCCATCTATCTGAACAAGATATACAGGATCTCCGGCAGAAAAATAGGCCCACAACATTAAAGATCCAGCAGTATATTTCATTGGGTACTTTTTTTTATCCCTGTGTGCACCAAACCCATCTTGAGTGTTTGCTGCTAAAAAGCTAATTTTTTTAGTTTCATCTGACCATTGAACCCAGTCCTGTTTAAAGTTCCAGTCTTTCTGGTTGATTTTTGCTTTTGGTCTAGCAAAAATAATAAATATGGAGTTTGTTTTTGGATGAGAGCGTTTTCTTTTCTAGTTTTTTTTCTTGAAACCCTCCCAAACAACATTGTTTATTTTTATTTTTTTAAGACTTTCTGACCCCAAGACTCAACTCATTTCTGCAATTCTCCAGCTGTGATCCTCAGAGAGTCTTTAGCCACTCAAACTCTCCTCCACACCGTGCGTTAGGAAGATATAGACACACGTCCTCTGACTGTATTACAGAAAAATATTGATTTCATAATGTGATTTTCCCCCACTTTCATTTTTTTTAACTTCAATTAAAGGTTACATTTTTAAATGAAAGATCAAGTGGATATTCGGATGTATTTCACAGCCTTCTTTGATCATTATTTACCATATATGGTAATGGAATAATTGTGGCACAACGTAATCTTTGTTAGGATATAGATAGATAATAATATATATATTATATCATAGAGATATATTATATATATATAATTTACATACAGACACACCACACCTGCTGTTCTTTACTTTCTATGCATCAAAGAATCATTTTTTATATTATTTGTTTTTACACAAACCTATGAAATTTTGCTAGATAATTTAAATTCACAACTAATATGCCTGGTGGCAAGAAATGTTTCAAAAACATAAAAAAAAACTGATGTCCCTAAACCAAACAGAACTATACAAATATATAATATTATAAATAATAGAACATATAAAATATTTATAAAACGAAAAGCTGAAGTGATATATATGTATGTATGACCATATTCCATCTAATATGTCATATTTTATATTTGTAAGTTATGTTATCACTCTCTAGATAAGGAATAATGGCATTACAATGTTGTAATATGTAATGGGCTCAGTATGCAGGTCACCCGGGCCGGTTTTTTTTTTTTTTTCATTTAAAGGCTGGTTGGTCGTGAACAGGCATCAAGGGTGTGTGACTTTTGTTGCTTATTTGTTTGCTTGTACGTTATCATGGCCAATACCGATGATCACAGTCCCGCTTCATCTGATCCATACATCTGTGTTTTCAGGAGCCTATGAATTATTTGACCGCTGAAGTTTTAATAGAGCATGTTATCCAGTGTGCTAATAACCCTGTATTACTGATGTCATTTTTATAGCGTACAGAGCTGCGAGGCAGTGCCGCTGAGAACAAAATGCAGCCTCTGGGAATTATGAGGGACTCTCCTTCTGCTAACGGTGCAATTTTAGTCAAAGGACTGCTTCATAGAGCCTGCATATTCAATAAATTAATATAGAGGGAAGGAAGAGCTTAGCCTAGTTAAGCGTGCAGTGTGCAAATTACGCCTACGCTCTTTATCACTGTGGTTGATAAAATGGGCCAATAGTTTACATGACCAAGTGTGTTTCTCATCTTGTAAATGATCAGTTTTTACGTTTCGGACTGCATAATATGTGTTATAAGGGGAGCTTGGAACTGTCACAATCACTAAATTTTGGCTGATTATTATTAGTCATACAAATAATTGTAATTTATTGTTATCACTTATAGTATATGCCTAATACAGGTGCATCTCAATAAATTAGAATGTCGTGGAAAAGTTCATTTATTTCAATAATTCAACTCAAATTGTGAAACTTGTGTATTAAATAAATTAATTGCACACAGACTGAATTAGTTTAAGTTTTTGGTTATTTTAATTGTGATGATTTTGGATCACATTTAACAAAAACCCACCAATTCACTATCTCAACAAATTAGAATATGGTGACATGCCAATCAGCTAATCAACTCAAAACACCTGCAAAGGTTTCCTGAGCCTTCAAAATGGTCTCTCAGTTTGGTTCACTAGGCTACACAATCATGGGGAAGACTGCTGATCTGACAGTTGTCCAGAAGACAATCATTGACACCCTTCACAAGGAGGGTAAGCCACAACATTCATTGCCAAATAAGCTGGCTATTCACAGAGTGCTGTATCCAAGCATGCTAACAAAGTTGAGTGGAAGGAAAAAGTTTGGAAGAAAAAGATGCACAACCAACCAAGAGAACAACATGCATTGAGGATTTTCAAGCAAAATCGATTCAAGAATTTGAACTTCACAAGGAATGGACTGAGGAGTCTGGTCAAGGCATCAAGAGCCACCACACACCGAAGTGTCAAGGAATTTGGCTACAGTCGTATTCCTCTTGTTAAGTCACTCCTGAACCACAGACAACGTCAGAGGCGTCTTACCTGGGCTAAGGAGAAGAAGAACTGGACTGTTGCCCAGTGGTCCAAAGTCCTCTTTTCAGATGAGAGCAAGTCCAGTGTTAAGTTTCCACAGTCTGTGATGATTTGGGGTGCAATGTCATCTGCTGGTGTTGGTCCATTGTGTTTTTTGAAAACCAACGTCACTGCACCGTTTACCAAGAAATTTTGGAGCACTTCATGCTTCCTTCTGCTGACCAGCTTTTTGAAGATGCTAATTTCATTTTCCAGCAGGATTTGGCACCTGCCCACACACCAAAAGTTGGTTAAATGACCATGGTGTTGTGTGCTTGACTGGCCAGCAAACTCACCCAGACCTGAACCCCATAGAGGATCTATGGGGTATTGTCAAGAGGAAAATTAGAAACAAGAGACCAAAAAATGCAGATGAGCTGAAGGCCAATGTCAAAGAAACCTGGGCTTCCATACCACCTCAGCAGTGCCACAAACTGATCACCTCCATGCCACGCCGAATTGAGGCAGTAATTAAAGCAAAAGGAGCCCCTACCAAGTATTGAGTACATGTACAGTAAATGAACATACTTTCCAGAAGGCCAACAATTCACTAAAAATGTTCTTATGAAGTATTCTAATTTGTTGAGATAGTGAATGGTTTTTTTTTGTTAAATGTGAGTCAAAATCATCACAATTAAAGAACCAAAGACTTAAAATACTTCAATCTGTGTGCATTGAATTTATTTAATACACGAGTTTCACAATTTGAGTTGAATTACTGAAATAAATGAACTTTTCCACGACATTCTAATTTATTGAGATGCACCTGTATATACAACTTTTGGAAGAAGTAATTGCCTTGCATTAAAAAATAACAAAGCGCAAAACTAGAGACAAATCAGTCAAGAAGCATAAGGAGGGAGCAACTGCAAAACCATTCTCTTTTTGGGGGTTGTCCTTCTGTCGCCTCTCCAGTAACCGTGTCACTTTCATTGCCCCCCCCCCCCCCCCCCCCCCCCCCCCCCCCCCCCCCCCCCTCCCCCCCCCACCCACTAACGCAGAGTGAAATGATCACAATCATGGACAGATGATATTGATGAAGTGTAACTGAATTGGTGTTATATTGTGATGTTTAAGTGTCCCTTTAATTATTTTGAGCAGAAGCATTTCTCTTGGATTGTATTACACAGTGAGAACAATAGAAATGTGGAAAGTTGAAATGCAGCATTTTTTATACTCTGAGCAAAACTTTAGAAAATCTCCACAGAAAACTGACATTAAGCACAAACTAAACTTGCTCTCTCCACTGCATATGCTTCTGTATGAATACAGTGAGTTTGAGTGTGGGAGGGCTGCTTGCCCACATGATATCATGCTGTCTGCAGTCAGTGTGACATTTCATCATGGGCAAGACTCGTTCCTGTGTCTCACTCTCATCTCCCACCTCCTCCATTCACTTGCAATCACTTCCTCTTCACCACATCAACAACACACACATATATGTACTGACTTTTATGCTGTAATTGACTGTGTATTTTTGGCCATGTTTGAAGTGCTAATTGACTTGCTGTTCTTATCTGTTTGAATGAGATTAACTGTGCACCCAGAGTGAGTCTAAACAAAGTGTAAGTGCAGATGGACCATGAATGTCAAGTCAAGTCAAGTCACCTTTTATTTATATAGCGCTTTAAACAATACAGATTGTGTCAAGCAACTGAACAGCATTAATTAGGAAAAAAGTGTCAATAATGCAAAATGACAACAGTAAACACAAATTTTTCAGTTAAAGACAGTTCATAATTGAATTCAGTGAGGTCAACATCCAGCTCAGTTTAAATAGTATCTGTGCAATCAATCAGTGGAAATTAAGTGTCCCCAATTAAGCAAACCAGAGGCAACAGCGGCAAGGAACCAAAACTCCATCGGTTACAGAATGGAGAAAAAACCTTGGTGGAGAAACCAGGCTCAGTCGGGGGGCCAGTTATCCTCTGACCAGACGAACCAGCAGTACTGGTAAAAAATCAATTAAGGACGTAATAAAACAGACGATGAACAATATTAACAGCATTTATTATATGATGCTATCAAACTTATAGCAAAATGTGGTAGCTTGTGTGTGTGTTTCATATTCGCATCATCCTGAGTCTGAGGGCTTGCATCATATCTTCCTCAGTTGTCTGGAGCAGATGAAGCTTTGTAAATCCTCGTTACAAGACAGAGAATACAAATTACAAAACAGTAATTAGCGTCGCGCTGTTCAACAAGCAAAATTTGATTGGTTAACACAACGAAAGAATAATATGTGGCATTGATTTAGATTATGACTGCAGTAAAAGATTATTAGATGAATTATTTGAATGCTTGGCCAAAGAGATGTGTCTTTAATTTAGATTTAAACAGAGAGAGTGTGTCTGAACCCCGAAAGTTATCAGGAAGGCTATTCCAGAGTTTGGAGCCAAATGCGAAAAAGCCATTAAAGTGATTATTACGTTTGAATATGGATATTTTTCTTACAAAACATGGATTCGCTACAGGGGCCCTTTATTCATCCCCCGGAGCCGTCTGTGGCGCGTTTATGGATGGGTGTGCCTTTATTTACCAATTTTGGACTGATGTATGCAACACCCGCTGAGTGGCATTAATCAGCTTGAAAGATCAAAGATAATTTTAATATAACTCCGACTGGATTTGCCTGAAAGAAGAAAGTCATATACACCAAGGATGACTTGAGGGTGAGTAATTTGTGGGCTAATGGTCATTTTTGGGTGAACTAACCCTTTAAGGCTAGGTTTATGCTGCTTTATTTTTTAAAAGGAAATACCTTGGACATTGGCTATTTTGTAATAGACCATTTAATAATTTTATGATGTATTTTAGACAATTATAAATTACTAAATTATTAAATAATACAATATTATAGTAATGGCTGATTTTATAATATAAAAAAAAGTTAAAGTTTGAACATCAAAGAATCCTGAAAAAAAAGTAACATGGTTTCCACAAAAACCCTACATATTAAGCAGCGGTTTTCAAATGGATTAAAAGGAAATTCTTGACGGCAAATCAATGTCTTTTGAAGGATCATGTTGATGATGAAGAACTGGATAATGGCTGCTGAAATTCAGCCTTTGCCATACAGGGAATGTTACTATGGCAAGTAGGTAATAATGCCAACCGGGTTAGCATTAGAGACCCTTTCAAAAACAAAACAAAAAAAACTTACTTTGAGTTTGAACTGCAGTATATTTGCAAATAAAATACTTTTATCTCAGTCAAACAGTAAAACTAAAGTGCCTAAAGCAGCAGCCTCCATTGATTGGGAGCAATCTATTTTGGTCGCATCACAATGTTCTGCACATCCAGACTAGACATGGATGCTTGTGCATTAATTGCAATAAATAACTACACTACAATAATAACACTAAATCTTTCATAAATTATGCCTTATTCTTACCACTTATTGGGGTGTAACCTTTCTTCAGTATGGTTATTCTTCGTGGTGCTGGCAAAGCAAAAATGATTTTATTTCCATGAGTAATTCAGCAAAAATATAGACAATTTTAAAAAAGCAGTGCTATGAAATTTTCACAGCTTACCTGGCTTGGGAATAAGCCCTTGGAAAGGCCTGAAAAGATAATAAAAGACTTTTGTAATTCTCTGGGATTTCCAAAATAAACTCCAATATATTACACAAATTAATTTTTCTCGTCTTCACCTTGTAATGCTGAAAGAGATCTTGTCTGCCACCGCTAATATCCTCTCTAGATTCTGTGAGCCGAAGGTACAGGGTTTTCTGAAGGGGATGCCAGGGGGCAAGCCCTCTATAATCACTGAGCCAGGGTTACTCTTGATCCTCTTGTAAGGCACTTGCACAGGATACTTAATGCCCAGTGCCTCGCCATATTTCCTGTTGAACATGTCTTGGACCTGCTCTCGCAGAGTGTTCGCCAAGTCGATACGGGAGAGCTTGGCCTCTAAACTGTCTGCGGGCAGAACAATGTTAGAAAAGCCAACGGTTTAGTGATCGCATATCGGGAAAGGTTAGAAGAAATGAAGGTTTGAACATAAACTGGCATCCAAAAGACAGACACGTGGCACACGGATCAACTGAATCATTTCATTTAGTCAGGATGTAATAAAGTCAAAAACTTACTGTGTACAACACCTGATAACTTAATCACGGTGTTACCTGAGAATCCTGGTCTTTTGGAGGCAGGTCCCGGGTCATCTGATTGATCTGTGGAGTCAGTCTCTGCTGAACGTTTAATCAAAAGGAGCATTATATTAGATTAGTAAATGATATTTTGTAAAATAGAAGTAAATAACATATCAAATGGATGGTAAAACAAAACATACAAACAAAACAAAAAAAAAAACAAAGGAACAGCAAAACAAATAAAACAAATTACTTTATATAAAGCAAAACAGAACAAAGCAAAGCAAAGCAAAACAAACTAAATAAAACAAAGCAAAGCAAAACAAAAAAAAAAAAAAAAAAAAAAAAAAAAAAAAAAAAAAAAAATCAACTACAAGGACTGGCCATGCATCAGGGAAAAATAAAATAAAATTACTTCACCTGAATCAGAAGTCGTCTTAGAGACACCTTCATGTTTGACCTGTTCTGTCAACAATTCTGGCCTGACAAAAATAAAAAAAGGCACACGTTGTTACACTACTTCTTTAGACACTGTAGTGGTTTTATGTGAACAAATTTGATAGATCACTTTAATGTGTTCTGTATGAATATACCTCTTTATAACAAATGTAATCTGACTACTGGCGGCAAGAATCTTCCGTAGTTTTGCCGCTCCAAAACAGTTTGGTCTTCGAAAAGTCATCCCTTCTGGTAGCCCTGTGACATACAGGTCATCTGGATACATCTGGAACTTGGAATATGGCACTTTAGCTGGTTCAGGCAGACCAAGAGCCTCGCCTAGAATGAGAAAGAGAGATGATTTGACGGATATGAAAATCTACTTGGAATTCTGCAATCTATTATTTGTGTATATTAAACCTAGAATAATTTGATTGGTTGAATAAATCCAACTGGCAGATTTACAGGTTGCCATCAGAGTTGATTGTAAATGAAGTTCATGACTCACTGTACTTGGAGCTGAACAGGCTCTCGACTTGCTTTCGCAGCTGAAGGATCATCTCTCCGATGTCTTCTGGGGAAAGGGAGGACAATCACACCAACAGCCTAAAATATCTGAAGACAAACCTGAGTGGCCTTTCAAAATGAACTTTTACCTTCAACAGCTCTCTTGAGCCCTTGTGCTGTAGACTTCGGCGTTAAATCTTCTGCAGAGATACAAACAGAATGCCATTAACATCAGTGTAGCACATGGGAAATCTTCCTATGTGTATGATTTGATGTGAATTCTACACGCTTGCAGGAGGTGTTATGATGATTTAACTCACCTGTGGTTTACTCCAGTGACCATTTGTGTAATGCTTCAACATAACAAATCCAGTGTTATTAATTAAAAAGTCAGACTGCTTAATCTGTGAGTTTATATGAACGCTTCAACCACGCCAGGTTTTTACACCTCACTCGTGTACAAATTATTTTTTTTTAAATGGTAATATAAAAGGAATCAAATATTTATAAATAACTTGCAAACTATAAAATAGAGCCATTAAAATGTTAATAAACAAAAAAAAAACTGTAATAGATTATATTAATATATTACTACTAGATATAAAATAAAGACTAAAATATTAAATTCTTTAAAAAGAGTAAAAACACTACTGTTCAAAACTTTGGGATCAGTTAGATTTTTTTATGATGTCTCTGATTCTTACCAATGATGCATTTATTTGCTCATAAATACAGTAAAAACAGTAATATGGTGAAATATGAGTAGGATTTAAATAGTGGTTTTATCTCATATTTTAAAATGTATAATATTCCTGTGATGGCAAAGCTGAATATTCAGCAGCCATTACTTCAGTCTTCAGTGTCACATAATCCTTCAGAAATCAATTACAACCTGTTATTGTAAAGAAAATTATTATCAAGTTGAAAACAGTTGTGATGCTGAATTATAAAAGTCTTTACCAATTATATATGTCTGCATTATAAATGTCTTTACTGTAACTTTTCATGAATGTTTCTGAAAGTATTTCTTGCTGACCCCAAAAGTTTTAACTGTATAAATCACATTTATTTTGTACAAGTCATACTTTGAGAAAATTATTTTCCATAGCCTTTTCAGTCTTTCAGGATTACTGAAAAAGGATTTTTGATTAAGACCGATTTACTAATCAATCATTCTGACCAAACTGTGATCACAGTGATCATTTCATGGAAAAGAACCAATTCAAAAGAATCTGGTTTACCTACAAGGTTTACGCTACAAAAAAAGCATCATTCTATATGACAAAAGATTTTGCAGCATAACTAAAGAAAGGATTTTTAAAACTATTTTAAAATTCCCTTATATTTCCAAGTTATCCATAACCAAGATTTCCTACCTGTTAAATAAACACATCACATGTACTGTAGTTGAGCGTTCATATCAACTCTACAGTTTATTTCTATATATTAGGGGCGCTAACACTGGGAGTCTATTTAGGGAGTTCTACTGGATGTGGGTTTACTGTCGTGGGTAAAGTAGCACAGCACTGGGAACAGGTTATACACTGGATCTGACTCGGGTGAGACTACTGTTTGGGTAAGTCTGGGGTATTGGGAATGGAGTTGAAATAAGACATGTAAAACTCTTGTCTTACCATAATTTAACCTATGTTATTATCACTGGTTAAAATGTTTTTGTACATTAACTGCTGCTGTCCTGTTTCGATCTTCACAGTGGTTCAAACTCACGTACAATTCCTTTTGAGAGATTATGCCAAGGTTTCTCCACACTATGCAGTGGCCAAATTAGCATTTAATATCAATGTTGAGCATTAAATCACTGAAATGAATGTCTTACAAGAACTGCTTTGACAGTTAGTTGGACGGACATGCACATGTATATATAAAGATTATGAGACAGGCATTAACGCTTGAAGGAGGGCAGGTATAGACCAGGCAGAGGGATTTGAACTGGATGAGAAGTTGGAAAGGTTTATATTCGAGGCTTTGATATGTCATATGTTTGGGATTATCGATGTACTATCGGAGGCAAGAGAAAAGATGGATGTGGAACTACACTCGGATATAAGGTAAGAAGTTACCTGCTACAGGCTCCTTGGGATGACAGAGGTCAGGGGTCACCCGCTCCGCCTGAGGCTCACTCGGCTCTTCTGTAGAAGCACTGGACTCTGAGATGTAGAAGATGAGAGGAAGACAAGAATAGACTTAATGAGCAGTTGGATGTACAGTTAAAACCAAATGAAATGACATTCAAAATGCATTTGATTTTGATAATATGATTTATTGATTGGGATTTGGTTTTGAATTGTGAAAAGCAGAACCATTCATGCTGATAAAATGTTTCATTATTTTTAGAATAAATATAATGCATTGATGAATCGTCCTCTGGGAGGCCAGTGAAAAATAAGTCTCTTTTGTTAACCAAGGCTGCATCTATTTGATCAAAAACACAGACAAAATAGGCAACGATGAATCTTAGAGTGAAAATAACCTGTTTCTGTTTAATATATTTTAAATTGTTCATTTATTCCGGTGATTGGGCAAGCTGAATTTTCAGCCTTCTTATTTTTATCAACGTGAAAACAGCTTGCGACTTTTGTTTTTGTATTTATTTTTAACCATGATAATTGTTTTTCAGGATGCTTTGATGAATAGCAAGTTTAAAAGAACAGAATTTTTTTTTAATCAAATTTTTTGTAACATTATCCTTTCTTTACTGTCACTTTTGAGCAATACCAAGCTTCCCTGCTAAAAAAGTATTCATTTCTTAAAAAATAAATCTTACTGACTCCAAACCTTTGAACAGTAGTGTATATATAAAACCAGTGATATTTATTAAGGAAGGCAATAGGGCCAAATTTTAAAGTGAACATGATGCAGCATTCACAGTCCTTCCATAACATAACATATTCCTAAATGAAACAGAATGTTAAATGACAAAAAATGCACGGAAATTGATTTTATCCATCGTGGATTGATTGGATTGTGAAAAGTGGTCTCTGTTTGACAGTGGTTTCAGAAACAGAGAAAGTGCATTTTGATGAAAGATGATAATGTGCACTGATGAAGTGAGCACACTCACCCAAGATACTTATAACATAAATAGGGTCTTTAAGTAAGGTCAGAAGGTAAAGAGGAAATAAAAAGTCACATTTGATCAGAATAATGTTTTTTTAATATTGCACATGCAGCACTTGAGGTCATATTTGCAGTTTATATATATTATCTTCCTCCAGTTCACAGTGTTTAGCCAATGAATGTGCCATGTAATGCAAAATGTCCCGCCTGTCCTCAAAGGCTCAGATCACTGCACAGCAGGGTGGAAAATGAAAGCAAATATTTTTAAATCAGAAGGTAACCATCAAAGACACACTTCCTCTCTGTGAGTAAGTGAAATATGCTAATGCATTCCCATCCAGTAGACCTACAGGGACTTCATGCTGCTTTCAGCTCACAACTTTATTTCAATTTCTGCACAGATGATTGTTGTTAACTAACAATCACACCAAAAAGAGAACAAAACTTGAGGTACCAGGCTGAAATATGAAAACTCTCAGCGTGAGCTTTACTGTGGGGCTGGGATACCATACCTGGCACTGTCACCTGGATAATTTCACCATCTGGGGGCTCCGTTTTGATCTTTTTCAAAGGCAGACAGTCCCCAGATGGCCCTGAAAAATAAAACTGATTGGATTATTTTGAATTTTACACTTAAAATACGTTTTATAATCATAAAACTGCAGGGCAAAAGCCAAAGCTGTATTGAAACCATGAGTGGACAATCTACCTGCTTCACACTCAGCCAAAGGACTGACACAGGAGCTTGTTGATCTGAAACAAAAACGAGACTTCCTTTACTAGTTACCTATCTACTACTTAAAAAAAAAAAGTGATGCACCCAAATAAAATTTCAAAGCCAAACATGGAACTTCTGACACACTTTCTGTTAACCTTTAATATTTTTTAAAACAATTAAATATATGCAAAAAACAGAGAACATTGACTTACTTATTAACTTTTCATTGATTATTATATAATACAAGCACAGCCTTAGTCTCTCACTGTATATAAGTAGAGAATAGGAACATTTTTATTAAAAAAATCAATATCTATGACAGTTATTGCTGAAAAGGAAAATGTCTGCAAATATGTACTCTTTTTTTTTTTACTGGGTGAAAATGGGACTGCAATTATTTATTTATTGTTTGCTTGTTGATTTATTGTCACATTTATTGGGCTTTTTATCCATGTCAAAATCTTTGTTCAGACAGTACACAAAAGTGGCCCAAATTTGATTTGTTTTTCCTTAACTTTGTGAACAGCACAAACAACATGGAATCCGATTTTTCAGATTTTGACCACTTTACTAAATCAGATACAAATCAGATGTTTTGCAGTACGACCTCAGTCTGAACAGTAATATCAGAATTATTTTAGCCGAATTCACATCGGACTTTTAAATTTTTTTACACTCTAGATCAACATTCATCAAACTTCTGAGCTGATGGGAATCACTCCAAAGATAACGGTAATAATAACGGTAGTTCTTTGCGTGATCAGTTAATATGGAAGACAGCCATGATAGTAGTCAGTGGAGGGACAGTGAGCTGTTAGTATTATGGTAACAGCAAAACTTGAGGGAAAACTAGAAAAACTTTGCTGTCTTTCTCCTCATTCTTGTCTTTGTCCTCCTTATTGC